>CAUYSK010034552.1:0-18198 GCA_963575035.1 Avahi laniger
ACAGAGTCTCACTGTGTTGCCCGGGCTAGAGTGCCGTGGCATCATCTTAGCTCACAGCAACCTCAAACTCCTGGGCTCAAGCTATCCTTCTGCCTCAGCCTCCCGAGTAGCTGGGACTACAAGGCATGCGCCACCATGCCCAGCTAGTTTTTTCTATATATTTTTAGTTGTCCAATTAATTTCTTTCTATTTTTAGTAGAGACGGGATCTCGCTCTTGCTCAGGCTGGTTTTGAACTCCTGAGCTCAAACAATCTGCCCGCCTCGGCCTCCCAGAGTACTAGGATTACAGGCGTGAGCCACCGTGCCCGGCCTAATACCTTTCTTTAATACAGCTTTTGTACTACACCAGTTGAGTATCCTTGGGATCTGTGTTTCAGACTTTTTTGGATTTTGGACTATTTGCATATATATAATGAGATATATTGGGGGTTGGGACTCAAGTCTAAGCATGAACTTCATTTATGTTTCACGTACACCTTATACACATAGCCTGAAAGTAATTCTATCCAATATTTTAATAATTTTGTGTACAAAGCAAAGTTTGTGTTAAGTACTTATATGTGGACTTTTCCACTTGTGGCATTCTGTAGATGCTCAAAAAGTTTTGAAAATAAAAGTTTTGAATTCTGGAGCATTTCAGATTACCGACCAAGGATGCTCAATCGGTGCTAGATTTTATAGTGATGCTGATTGCCAAGCATTTGAAAATGAAGCCAATCAGTGAAGATGAACTTGGGCCCTGGTCTTAATTCTTTTTCTTTTCCCACTTATACCCCTGTGGGTCTTCCTAAAGCCTTTGTACTTTTCCTCTAGAAATCCAGCCCCCCTCAAAAAAAATTCTAACCAGGTAAAATTTAGGTTAAAAGAAGTGCTAAAGGTAACTTGGAAGTCATGGCAGGGCAGCCTGCAGTTTGAAATATGCATTTAGTAGAGAAAATGAGGACAGTTATACCCATTTTGCTTTGGGAAAATAAATTATTTATACACGAGCTCAAGTCTTCCTATCATCCGAGGTCTTAACATTTTTTGTGTGTGTGCCATGGAATCCTTTGGCAATCTAGTAAAGTCTGTATACCCCTTCTCAGAATGTTTTAAATGCATAAAATGAAATTCTCAGGATTATAAAGAAAACCATTGCATTGAAATAAAGTTACTAAAATATCAAAAAACAAATTTATATTCAGGACTTTATTATTTTTTATTAATGAATTTATTCCTTTAAATAACAAGATCGATGGATGGGTCTAGCAACTCCTGTAGTTTCAACGTAATAATGAGTAATTAAATTTTGAATATCTGTAATAACTTTAATTTGTTATAAAAAAACCCTGTGATTTCTCTTGGTGACACAGTCACAGGTACTGATATTGATGGTTTTTGTTGTCTGCATCCATAATTGAAAGAAGTTAGGAAAATAAAGATAATTTTTTTCCCATTCAAATTCGTGGACCTCCTAAGTTCTGTCAAACCCACAGGATTCTGTCTCCTGCTGTATTAGCGTCTTCCAATGCTCCACCAGGTGACCCGTAGCCTGTCATCGTGCCCTAGGGAGGGAAAAGTGAGGAGACAGGAGCATTGTAGATGCCTAATTGGGGTGTCCTGGACAGGACCCCATCACATATTGTGAATATCCTGAATTTTATGCAGTAGAGATTTCCATCAAATCTTCCCAGGATTTCGCTCCTCACGGTGTCCTCTCATCTATAAAACTTACGTGTATGTAAGTCAAGGCCATGTTCCATGACACATGGAGAGAGGAAAGCCCGGCAAAAGCTAAACAAAACAAGCAATAAATTGTGCTTCTTTGCATTATAGGCGTCTGCAAGACTCACACAAGTTTACAAGAAGACATACAATTCGATAAATAAAATCATTCTGGGGAGTGATAAACGCTGACAGTGACAAAGTAAAGATGTTGTCAAGGAGAACTTGGTTCACATTTAGTTAACTAGAGCTGCCAGATTTAGTAAATAAAAATACAAACATTGCATAGGACATACATATACTAAAAATCATTTCTTGTTTATCTGAAATTCAGATTGAACTGGTCCGTATTTTATATGGAAATCCTAAATTAACATATTATATAAGGCAAGTAAATCCAAGTGTAGATTATAATTGACATGAGAGAAATTTTGTCTTATCAGTCAAATAATTTGAACTAAACTCAGAAGTAGCAAGTGAAGAGATGAGAAGGAGTTAAGAGATGAAGAGAAGGGATGAGATGAGTCCAAAGGCAGGAGGGGAGATAGCTGGAGACAAACACGGAAAGGGGTCCTGACCAGCAGCACTCCTGGGCATGACAGCTGTTGGCGGGACCTTACTCATTGACTTCATCCTCTCTCTTGACCACCACTCTGCCCTGACTCCTTTGAAACGTTGCTTGGGTTTCTGCTTAATCCTCACAAGAGATAAAGAAACCTAAGCACAGGGAGATTAAATAACTTGTCTGAAGTTGCCCAGCTGGGAAGGTGCAGAGCTGGGACTCAAATCCAGGGCTGACACACTTGCCCCCATACCTTGTTGCCTCTGTAGCAATGAATGCCCAGTATTTATTACCCCTACTCCTTCCCCTGCCACCTCTCCTGTTTACTATGGAGGATGGAAAATGTCAGGGCCAGTAAGTGTGGGCTGTATGTCAAAAGCTATGAAAGCCCCACCATCCAGGGGCCTTTCTATAGTCCAAAGGAGAGAAGTTAATCAGCTGGAAAGCTCACTTCCTGGGGACAAAAAGACAAACTCAATCTAGTTCTTTATTAACAACACCAACAGCAACCCAGCAAAGCCACCACATGCCAGCATGTCCCAACCTTTCATTTACCCTTGGGTCATGTGCATTTAGACTTGGAGTTTGAACACTGAGGAGGGTAGGTTCAGATCCCAGCAGCTGGTGGTAGACCTGTGTGCTTGGAAATTGCTCATCTCTCCCAATCTAGTGCTACATCATAGAGATGTCTGGAACAGCATGTTCTAGAGCCCCGAAGATAAAGATCCCTTCATAGCAAGGGAAAGTGTTATTTTATCATTTCTTTTTAAGCCCCAGGGCACAGGCACAAAGGCAACCACACCAAACT
The DNA here is from genome assembly GCA_963575035.1 of Avahi laniger. Classification (NCBI taxonomy): domain Eukaryota; kingdom Metazoa; phylum Chordata; class Mammalia; order Primates; family Indriidae; genus Avahi; species Avahi laniger. Next base: position 3,076 of record CAUYSK010034552.1, read on the forward strand.
TCAGATACTCTCTCTGGAAGTCCACACTTTCTATAAAACATCTAAGATGGTGATGCTGGGGCAGCCCAGCCAGAGCCCCACCATCTCCATGAGGGGACATGCCTGTGTTTCAAGCTGTTCCAAGGAAAAGCTTCCCTGAGCGAAGTCTCAACCACCAGACCTCATCTAAACCCCAGACCGCATCATCCCATGTTGATATTCTGCTAGTTTCCCCCTTTGTAGAGGCATTTTCTCTTGCTTTAGCACAAGTGGTATCAATAGGTTATTTATATTTTGAACTCTATTGAAAAGAGGATTATACCAGGGCATTTAATTTTAGTTAAGAAAATATAGAAATTACTCCCATGTATGAAAAGCAGTGCTTTAAAATGAAAGAAAATAGTTCACTTCTCTCTGTCACAGCAGTCGCACTGGTAAGTACTTCTAAATTGCTCCACTCTGCTATTGTCTGAGGTCCTTGATAAGCATTCTGCATTTTAAAGCTTTATCTATTTCTCATCATTAAAAAGCTCATTAGTTAGTCAGCATACTGGTACTTTCTTTATAGTTCATAAATTTAGATTATAACCTCATGTTCTATAAATGGTGCCACTCATTAAATCATCCAAAACACTAATATGGAGACACTTAATGGTAAGATGTAAAATTAGATTTCTACATTTAGAAGTCTCAATAAAATACCCTGACAGCCTAAAGTTTTAAAAGGGAGATGTAAAATCAATAGGATTTTATTGTGTGACTGGATTCTGAGCTTCACACTGACCTATTGAAAAGATTAACTTAGATCAACACTACGCATATAGTATTTGTGTGAGAGCACATGGAGTTAGTGCATCCAGGACTAAATTTCTACTGTCAAGATCGTCTTTTCCTGATCTAATTATCTGTTTCCACGGTGGTCAAATTCTACAGTGGTGTACCTTCCAATAAGGCTTTATTGTGAAGTGAATGTGTCCCCATTTGAACCCAGGGTTCTTGAACACTATTTGAACGGTCTGTATGCTAGAAGAATCCCATCAGTCACAGAGCAACAAACAAGAAGGGACAGGTAGGAACCCAATGACCTCATTGACCCTCATTCACATCCAGGTAACGTCTAGATGCAGAGGACCTTCCTAACGATATGGCATAGCGCTGGATATCTTGTTTTGACAGTAGTAATTAGGAGGAAGCTGAGAAGGTGTCAAAGTGCCTTGGAAAAGTGGGATACATGGATAAAACATTTATCTGTCATCCTGGCTTAAATGAAGAAGCAAATGCAGCCTTATCAATCTGTCTTCTAAATGGAAGCAGAGGAAACTAAGCTTCAGTAAAAACTGCAGTTGACACCAAATGAAAAAAATCAAGAGAGTAAGCATTCCTGAGGGTCCTTAAAACACACACACATGCACGCACACACACGCATGCACACACACACATGCACGCACACACACGCATGCACACACACACTTCCTCCAAATTCTTATTCTTTCTATTTGATATTTTCTGCAGGGCTGGATACTGATGACCCAAATAGACCCGTAAATGCATTTACACTGCCATCTTTCCCTCAAGGGGCCCACCCGATTCCACTTGGCATGTTCTAGGAGTGCAGAGGGCTGAGATCGTGAGGCTGAGGGATGATGGTGGAGCAGCTGGGAGGCAGGGGCAAAGGCGGGAGTGGTTCGGGTGCATACCTGTGAGGCCTGGTGTTCCCCAACAAACTGCTCTAGACGGAGTACGAAGTTTCTTATGGTGGGAAACTTAAGGAATTATACCTCTGTCCTGAGCTGCACTTGACAGGTAGACAAGTTAAGTAATTTGAACATGAATAAACTTGATTCTTTTTATTACACCCACTTAGAAAAACTACCTAGAGTGAGGAGAGTAGTCCCTTCACTATAGCCCTTTGTCCTTCCATTTCCTTTATGGTGACTTTCCCCTTCTTGATGAAACCCTTTATTTTTTTTAATTTTTATTTTTAATTGACAAATAAAAATTGTCTATATTTTTGGTGTACAACTTTATAGTGACTTGATAGTTTCTCTCTCCTCAGCTAACTGTGTCCACAAGGCAGCATTTAGTAGATAGTTTAATCATTTTTATCCTTTGAAACCTGTCTTTGGGAGTCTTCTATGATGCCCGAGACCCGGGGTTGCATGGCCCCTTGCCTCAGAAGCAGCATGCTCACTGTTTCCTAAATACCTGCCCCTCCCTCTCCCCTGCCGCTCTCCACCTTCCATGCCACACCCCTAGACTGTGAACATGCAGCCCAAAGAGAATATCAGAGTGTAATTCAGGAATTCCAGGCTCCAGTTCTGGCTCCATCAGGCCTCTGGGAACCTAAACTATTTTCTAACCCACCATTTCTTGGTGTCTCCACCTGCAAATCAGAAAACAGCCTGGAATACTGGTGAGGTGTCACCAATGAAGAAATACTGCTGGATCTTGGAGAATTAGAAAGGCTGTCTGCACGCTCTAAGCCAATGTAGTCCCTCTATGTAAACCACAGCTGTTCTTATGTGAAATGAGAAAAGTCCTCTGGCAAGACATCTTTATATTGGAATGCATTTTTCCTTAGACATGTTGCCCAGCTACAGAGCTATCATTCTAGTGACCTTGCCTCACTGCTGGAGAGGTTTGGCCTCTCCCAAACCTTATTCCCACATCTTGGCCAGTCTTTTGAGTCAAAGTATGTACCCTGAGGTTTTAGCAAAGCATTTTTGAGTTTTGGCTCTATTCTTCCCAAAAATTGTCTTGGTCCCCTGTTTTTCAAGAACGTTAGCCTATAAGGATGGCTCGCTTTACATAACAGATGTGTTATTGGGGATGGACAATTTTTGTGGACAGAATTCTATTTTAAGCACATCACAGGAGCGCACTATATCAACAGTCTGTTTGATAAATTATTTTCTAGAGCAAACAATCCAACACATTTCTGTTTTGAAGAGTGGATTTTCTTAAAACAAGGCACACCTCAATGACTCCTCTCTTTTTGCCATTTGGCAAGGAACATCTGAGACTGTGTGGTCTCACCCTGTTTAAACTTGGGAGTGATTAGCTCTCAGGATGTTTGACTCCTACCTGCCTAACTCTTCTGGGCAGACTCTGCCCGTCCAGTTCCCTCCCACTTAGACAAACAGAATGCGTTGCTATGTTTTCCCACCGCAGCCTCTGTCATAGTCCACTTCCCTGAACTCTCCTGCGGAGCCGGGCCCTCCTCAGCCTCTGCAGCAGGTCCCAAGGCCCAGATTCTCCAAGCCTTGCTGAGAAGATCTGCCACATCCCTGCTGAGCCCTGATATTCAGCCCACACCTAAACAAGGTCGCAGCACTTCTCAGGAATTCTGCTCTGCCTCTCTGTCACTATGTTTTAAGAAGCCAGGGCTGCAGTGGGTGGTGTTTCTTGGTGTAGTTTGGGATTTCTGTGGACAGCAGCCTATGTCGCTCATTCTCACACTAAGCTGGAGGACTGCAGCCCAACCCTGCAATAAAGCACAGAACACATGATAGCCCTTAGCGAGGCCCAGCCTGCACTCTAAAAGGTGGCACTTTCGTCAAGAGGGTGAAAAGGCCCTCCAAACTCAGAAGCCTGGGAGCAGCAGGACAAAGCATGGCCCACACCGGCTCCAAGCATCAGTTAGGGCTCTGACATGGGAGAGCCATAAAGAGTTATTGTCTACGGAAACCATGGACATCCACTACCCCAACCCCACCACACCTAAATAATCCGATTCCCTGACGTTAAATGTGCAATGACTTAGTAGTATAGGGAAGCTCAGACTTACCACGTGTATATTTGTCATTAGTTTGTGTGATAGGCAGAACAGTGGCCCTCTAAAGATGTTCATATCCTAATCCCTGGAACTTCTGAATATGTAACCTTACATGACAAAAGGAACACAATTAAATGAAGGACCTTGAGATGGGGAGATGACCCTGTAACTATCCAAGTGGGCCCAAAGTAAACACATAGGTCCTTAAAATTAGAGAATCTTTCCCAGCTGTGGCCAGAGGGAGATGGGACTACAGAACAGTGACAGAGATACAATGTTGCTGGCTTTGGAGATACCATGATGATGGCTTTGGAGATACAATGTTGCTGGCTTTGGAGAGACAATGTATCTCGATATGTAGATACACTGGTGCTGTCTTTCGAGATACCATGTTGCTGTCTTTTGAGATACCATGTTGCTGTCTTTTGAGACAGTGTTGCTGGCTTTGGAGATACAATGTTGCTGGCTTTGGAGATACAATGTTGCTGGCTTTGGAGATACTGTGATGCTGGCTCTGGAGATACAATGTTGCTGGCTTTGGAGATACAATGTTGCTGGCTTTGGAGATACAATGTTGCTGGCTTTGGAGATACAATGTTGCTGGCTTTGGAGATACCATGATGCTGGCTTTGGAGACAAGCTTGCTGGCTTTGGAGACAATGTTGTTGGCTTTGGAGATACAATGTTGCTGGCTTTGGAGATACCCTGATGCTGGCTCTGGAGATACAATGTTGCTGGCTTTGCAGATACAATGTTGCTTGGCTCCTTAGAGCCAAGGAGTGCAGGCAGCCCCCAGAAGCAGGCAAAGGCAAGAAAATAGAATTCCCCCATAGAGTCCCCAAAAGAGATTGCAGCCCTGGTGATACTTTGATTTTAGCCCAGTGAGACCCACTTCTGACCTCCAGAACTGTAACATAATAAATGTATATTGTTTATGCCACTAAATTTGAAGTAATTTTGTGGCCACCATAGGAAAATAATACAGTTTGGAACTGCAGTTTGCTAAATTTGTTGCCACGATTTATCTTACTTGAATTCTTTGAGAGCTTTCATTACATTTCTCTCTCCCAGTGGTTTTCTGGAAACAAATTATTCCTTTGCCTTTTAATTTTTTTTCCTTCATGTGTAGGCTGACATCTTATTCCCGCACTAAAAAGCTCTAGCAACATTATCTCAGCATATAGCCCCTGACGAGAACAATCCACACAGGATGCTACATTTTCTCTCTCGGTAAGGGAGGGTGCGGGGTGGAGGTGCATTGTGCAGGGACAGTGAATGCATTAACCAAAGACACACTCCAGGGAAGAAGAATGAAAGGAAGATGTTTTGACCAGCTTGACTGTGGCACTTCATCCCTGGAGTTGTTCCCTAGAGTCTAAATTGCCGCTGACTGGGCAGTTTTCCTTCTAAAAGCTTGAGGATGCCTGAGTGTGCTGCCCTGGAGGAAGGCCCTAGGGGAGAAGACAATAGCTATGAAAAAGAATCATAGATCTTACCCATACCACTCCCCTCCCTAACAATGAAAAGTCAGAAAACAACCAAATGTGTGCCTCACAAAAATGCCTAGTCAAGCAGTTGTTTCCCTTCTGCCTGTTGAACATTTGGGTCGCTCAATGCAAATGTTAAAGCTGTGTTCAAACCAGAAAAAATAAAAATAATAAGCTGTCAGAATAATTACTAAGAACATGCAAGGATTCTACAAAGTAAACTGCAGCCTGCAAAAAAGAGAATTGCATGTTAGCTAATTGTTAATTTTAGCAATCGCAGCGGCTAATTACCGCAGCACACATTGACTATTAGCTTGATGCCCCGGCACCTGCTTTCTCCAATGAACAGATTTCTTCATCGCTAGCACAGGAGCAAAATGTGTAATTATTGGCCATCATTGGGGCGATTTTTCAGTGATTCTTTTGTGCGATGTGAATAAAGCATAATGACATATTTTATTAGAGGGCAAATAGCTGTTTGTTAATGGAAGTGATTTGAAATCCAAAAAACTAGAAGCTAGGAGCATGTTTTCAGTATCAGCATGAATTCAAATGTATTTTCTTTTAACTCTTTATAAAAGGAGCATAGAAATCAAATCTAAACTGAGTATAATATATTTAATGATATGTACAAACACAGCATTGATTAATTACCTCAAATGCTTTCAATGGTACACCATTTATTTTGTTTCAGTCATGTATTAAATTTTAGTATTTCATATTTAAATTCTTATTTCTTGGTCCGAGAGTCTTGGCGAAGCTGGCCTGCGTCACACCTCATTTCCTGAAGAACTCTCTTTTTAGTGGTATATGTGGCACTTACAGGGAGTGCTCTAAAAATCCAGCCTTTGCTGCTTCCAGAGCTAGGCATGCCAGCATCACCCTGAAGTGAAAAGCATGAATTAGGTTATCAACACCCTACTTACTCTCAGCCAAGGGGTGGATTGTACATTGTAAATAAGGTGCCCTTGGGGACAAGATCAGAACTCTTGTAGGCTTGGAAATGATATTTTATTCCCTTTCATTGCAAAATTAATAGATCACTGCTGCAGGACTCAATCGAAGCATAAAAGCAATATCTATCTTCATTGGAGACATATAAATGATCATATTTCAATGTGTGTGTGCATTTGTGTGACAGGAGGGAGGTGGGGAGAGAGAATTTATCTAAGTGGAAAACAGAACTTCCCCTGGCAATGAAGCAACATAGGAATTAGGGTCTTTCCTTTCAACTCTGTTCCTGACCTTGTTCTCAGACCTCTCTCTGCTTCCACTTCTCCTTCTGTCCAATCTTTGTATTTTCATGAATATGGTATTATGGAGCTTAAGTCTAAAGTCCTCTAGAATTCTCAAAGGAAAAAAACCATTTGAGAATGGATTAATCCAGAAACAGTACTGACATGATCAACATATTCCTATTGTTTTGATCCAGCTCAGGTAAAAAATTGGTTTGAAGAGTGTTTAATTCCACCACAGATTTGTACCTTATTTGTATTTCTAACTCTGAACGCTCTGTGCTGAATTCCTCCTAAACCTTGACACAAGAAAACACGCCTCTTGTTCTCGACAGAGAAAGATTAAAGGGCTGTGCTTGAGATATGTGTTTGCTGAGCTTTCGTCACTTCGTTCCACTCTTGGGTTCGGTTATGAAAGTTGTGTATTTTCAAAGGTCATTGAAAGGCAACCATCTCTGTTTTCAGAGAGTGGAGAACTTGCTCATAAGGACCCGGCTTATTGTTTTATTGCCACTGTTTACAAACAGGGAGAAACTCCCTTGAATGGGACTTCCCCTTTTTACCACTTGCTTCCCCACTATTTCAAGATGTAGATAAGTTCAGTATTCAGGTTCACTGTTTGACCCATTAAACTGGTATTGAGGTATAATTTGTGTGTTTTCCCAGTACCATTGCACATAGAATGGGGTTCATTTCCACACGTTTGAATAAATTTATCCAGTTCAGTGAACCTGTTGTGAGGCTCAGCAGAACTCAGTAGGTGGCTTTAAAGTCCTGTAATTAGCCCATTACAGAAAATCTGTACTTTAGATTTTTGCACATTGGTTAATAAGCATAACATGCTTCATATATAAATAACATTACATTAAATGATGCAATATAAAGGAATTAAAGGCCAATGGAGTTAAACAAAATGCTTGAAAGAGACCTCAAATTAGCATGTTTAATTCCAACTCGCTGCACAGGAAAAGCCTCGTGCTCTTACTGTACCAATCCCACACCAGCTCAAATAACATAGGCCATGCCCAAAGTGCCTGGCTCTCTGCTTTACACATGCTACCTGTCTTCTGTCGGCTCTGTGAGCTTGAGATGGACTTACCTTTACCTCGTTTCCTTCCATTTCTGATCATGGGTAAGGAGGTGAGTTGAAGGGGTAGAAGAAAAAAAAAGGAAAGAAAAGAAAAAAACTTCAGCCCCACTGTGACTTCCTGGGATGGTGCATGAGCGTTTCCTCTATGATCCGTGGAAGCAGAGTGGGCCAGGCCGGCTCTTTCTTCCTCTCTGCTTGCTGCTCTCACTCAAGTCTGTTTGAAATCACTTGGGGATGAAGTGTTGTGCGTGTCACATGTGCAAGAACTTACCATTAGGGTTTTAAACATTTTATTAGAAATCTTACTGTCAAGCAACCCTGTGTAATATTGCCTCACTAGGGCCTATTTGAAAAGGTATCTTCATCTCTCTATGGAATGAACTTATATTTCCACTTAAATTGTTCCTAAATATGGTAAAACAGTAAAGTTAACCTGTTCCTCCGAATCCAGGAGTAAGTATGACATGTAGAAGTTACACTGTACTTATACAATCAGTAAGAGAAAATAGTTTGACTCCATAACTCACTCTATGCTAGAATGTAAGCTCGATGAAGCCAGGAATGCTGGTGCTCTTGCTTCCTTTTGTATTCCTTTTGTATTCCCCTCACTCAGAACAATTCATTCATTCCTTCATCAACTATTTATTGAGTTTCTATTGTACCAGGCATGCAGCAGATTTTGGAGATACAATGGTAAAGTCAATCCCTTCCTAAATAAAAGAAATTGACCAGTTAGCAAAAAATCCACTCCACAAAATCAATTTATCAAATGATCAAATTACTGAATCACTAGTTTGTCAAATTTATCAGATGTAATGATTTACCAAAAATATGTTTCTTTTAACTATTTATAAAATTTGCAACAATTTGTACAGGATTGTTTTAGTTGGCCAGATTTCATTTGCACTGTATAGTAGCATTGTTAAAAGCTAAGGATAGTTTACTCTTATGAATACATTTTCTTTTGATTTTTTATTTTTAATTGACAAATAATAATTATATGTTTATGTGGTATAGTGGGACATTTAATATATGTTGTTTACAGTGTGGAATTATTAAATCAAGCTAGTTAACATATCCATCACTTCATATACTTATCATTTTTTTGTGGTGAGAATTTTAAAATCTATTTTTGACAAAATTTTGAAATATACAATGCATTATTATTAATTATAGTCACCATTTTGTGTAACAGATCACAAAAGCTTATTCCTCCTGGCTGGCTGAAACTTTATACCCTTTTATCAAAGTCTCCCTTTTCTCCATGTACCCCCTTTTCCAGACTCTGGTAACCACCATTTTTCTCCCTACTACAAGGGAAATAAATTTTACATTTATGAAATATTTCATATTTTTATCCCAAATTATAGTGTCCTTAGAAATATTCTGCCTTATACAGATTTTTAAAGTAATTTACAGTTTTGTCAACTACTTAGCTTTTACAGGATGATTTTTGCCAATTTTCATTAAAATTTTAATTTCTAAGAGTAATATTGGATTTACTAGAATACTATGTTTTTTGTTTGTTTGTTTGTTTGTTTTTGAGTCAGTCTCACTCTGTTGCCCAGGCTAGAGTGCAGTGGTGTTAGCTTAGCTCACAGCAACCTCAAATTCCTGGGCTCAAACAATCCTCCTGCCTCAGCCTCCCGAGTAGCTGGGACTACAAGCACACATCACTGTGACCAGCTAGTTTTTCTATTTTTTTAGTATAGATGGGGTTTCACTTTTGCTCAGGCTGGTCTCGTCCTCCTGAGTTCAAGTGATCCTCGTGTCTCAGCCTCCCAGAGTGCTGGAATTATAGCAGCTACTTCTAATTTCTGTCATTTTCTAGTTTTTTCAAATTTTAATCATGATTACCATTCTTTTTATAATTGCTCAGTGGCATAGTGGACTTAATTTTTGTCTCTAGCAATTAAAATTTTAAATTTCAGCATTACACGTGGGATGAGATGGTTTCAACTCACTTAGAATTTTCCCCCATTTTTCTGAGTATCATTTATAATTTCTCTTTAAGCATTTTTACATTCTTTTCACCAATATCTCAAATAGCATATAAGCTTTGGTTTTATATTACTAATAATTAGTATCCGAAATCTCTGCATCTCATGTTGATTTAGTTGCTCTGAATCTTTCCTTAGCAATTTCATACTTGAGGGAATGAATGTCAGAATTGGGATACTAATCTTCAGTAAAGTTTGATTACTGATTTCTAAACCATTTCCTGAATTTAAATGTATACTCTAAAAGGCTAACGCATCCTATGACCCTTACCTGTTAATAATTGAACACCCTTAAAATGACATTATGAAGATAAAATTAAAACCAATTAACTAAACCTTCACAGAGATCATCAAAAGTTATTAAAACATTCTATTCAATATAATTTGCTGTATAATTTATAAACAGAAAAATAACCCACTCTGTTAAACTAGCATCTTGCTAAATGTGGCAAAGTGTTATTTAGAAAACCAGATTTCAGTAAATTATTTTTAAGTGACTTAATGTTAAAAAAAAAAAAAAAAGCAGGATCTCTGCCCTCAGGGAGCTTACTGGCAGGGCACGTGGCATTAATTCAGGAATCACATTTGACAGGTTTATGATGCTATGAGGGCGTGTCCTGGGGGAACTGACCTCATTAGGAAGGCCAGGTCTGGAAGAGTAAAGTTAACCCGGCAAAGCTGGAGGATAGCTAATCAAGGCTCAGGGTCTAAAACATAGTGCATACTAAAGAAGTCCTCTACAACTGCAGAACGAATGAATGAGTGATGGCTGGTTAGAGGCTTAAGATTCTCGAGCTCTCCTTCACAAGACAACCCTCCTTGAAACAAAGGGGCAACCTCCACCTGCCTCACTTCTCGAGTGTGCCTAGAAAGCCTGCCCAGCTAAGGCCAGCAGGGAACACATCAGAGCACCATCTCACCCACCCTCAGTCCTGCCTCAGAGTTCTAGCAGTAGATGTTGAGGAGTAGGGGAGACTTTTGGACTGTAATCATAGATGTTGTCAACCATTGTCAGCTCTTCAAAAATAAGCATTCCTAAAGAATAATATTATTAATAGGCTTCATCCTAAATAACCTCACAGAATGTCAGCTTTCCAAGCACTTGTCTAACTCCAAGGTTGTTTTCTCAGAATTCACTCATCTGATGAAGGACTTGAGAATCTCTTTGGGTATTGTCCAAACACAGAGTCCAGGAACTCATTCCAAACCCACGAAATCAGAATTTTAGAGGATCTGAGTATATATGTTTTAACAACTTCCCCAGGTTATTTTGCTCCCTAAGTTTTGAGAACCACTGGTATAAATGCTAAATAAATAAAACTTGAAGGGAATACTGTGGCGGGTTTATCCGCTGGGGGTTGCCTTGATCCTTTGAGTGAATTGTTTAGTTTTACTCCTTCCCTCACATTGGAAAATGGGCTCTTGAAACACCACCCCCAGCTGGCCAGCCCCCTTTTGTTCCCTAACCGCACCCCCTCCCAAACACACACCCACACACACACACAAATACCCACACACACACACAATTCACACAACATAGAATTAGATAGACGTAAGATTTTCTGGCAATTATTTTTGGCTGAAAATGCTGTGTTTTACTGGTCATCCCATGCATCATTGCCCACAGCCCCTGGAGTCTGGTTTGCTCTCAGTAAGCAGTTCCCATATAGGTGCACAAACACCCCCTCAGGCAAATCATTCTATGGGAAGTTCACTGAGGATAGAAGGTGAAGAAAACTGTGAAGCTGGAGAGAAGGAGGAGTGAGGATCAAGATCTCAGAATCTGGATTTAAACAGGCCTGGGTCCTGATTCTGCCCTTCCTCAGAAGTGAGAAACTTGGGAGCCATCCAGCCTCTGAGCTGTTTCCTCACCATCGTGTGCGAGTAATAATAGTCTCTCCCTTGTGCGATTGTTGTGAAGATCAAATGAGATAATGTTTGTGACGTTCTCAGTGTATCTCCTGCCACACAACCCTCAAAAAATGTTAGTTAGCTTCTACCATTTTTTAAAATAAATTGACTTTTTCTGCCAGATGAAAAATAGTAAACAAATATCTGTGAAAGAGGTTAGGGTTTGTTAGGGTTTAGCTACCTTCAACAAGGCACAGGGACACCGTGAGAGACCCCATGATGTCATCCCATGTTGTACACCAACTTTTTGCCACAGGAAAAGGGGCACTGTCGGAACCCAGCCATTTCTCAGGGAAAGAAGCACATTGAATTTCTTGTGCACCTTGAAGCTTTCAGACTCTAAACGTGAAAATTCAGGCTCTATAAAACCCAAACACCAGTAATGAATTGAAAAAGTGTTCAAATTTATATTGTGGTTATTCAATATAAAAATTGCTTTTTAAAACTTGGGGGAAGAAGAAAAGAAATCAAGTATAGGAAACTGTTCTGAAACAAGTTCAAAGCATAGAATGCTGGTCCAAATGGGAAGACCATTTGATAAGTCTTCTCTGCATAACTCCACATCCTTCATCTGTAAATATGTACCAAAAGGTAGCTCTCATATCTTTCCAGGAATCCCATCTCAGGGAAGTGACCAGAAAGCCAAAAGCATTAATAAGACAATTATCATTGTCCCTTTAGGACAAGAAGGTAGCAAATCCCAACCATTTAGAACACTATACAGAATTTCTTTTGCATCTCAGAAACTCGCAGTCCTTTGTAGCAGCCTGTGGTTGTTTGATAAACATTTTTAAAAATACTTCAATCATGCTAATGCATACCCCATTCAAGAGAAGATCAATTTCCTTCAACAGTCCTATTGCTCAATAATCCAAGACTAAAACAGAGTGAGTTCTGTTTCCTGATTGTATGTGAATGAGCTCTCACTTTGGTGTACACTTGTGTGGATGTGACTTTTTTCTGATAACTAAACTCGACCTGTCACCTCTTGTGTATGTTGAGAAGAAACAAGTAGCCAAAATGTAGTGGAGACACATACACAACTCTTCATTCATTCAATCAGATTTTATTGGTACTTACTATGTGCCAGGTCCCAGACAGACACTAGGGATATCAAGATAAATAGAATCTTTGCCCCTGTCTTCATGTTGTGCACAGTTTGGTAATGGAGGCAGAAGTGTTGTCAGTTAATTATAATGAGATATGTGTTAACGAAAGTAGGCTGATTCCTCAGAACTTACTCAGGTTACAGGAATAGTGCCAGACAGCTAACATGCCAGACTTTCTCAGACAGCTAAAGATAAGAAAGCTCCATCATCCTCATTGTCATTTTTTATCATTAAGATACTGGACCACCGTGTGCAGCTGTGGAGTGTAAAAGGGTACCGTATTCTAAGGTGTCCCCATTTACTTTATAAACATCATAGATTTGTACATTTATGAGGATAGTTTTTTGATAGATGGGAAAGGAATGCCTTTTTCTAATAAACACAAGAGCATCACTTTGCCTCAATGGTACCATTTTTCTATCCATTAGGTACTTTTATCTCATTTAATCTCATTTAACCATGTGAGAAAGGCATTATTGTCCCCAACGTATAGATAGGGAAACTGAGCATTAGCAAGATTATATAGCTTGTTCAAGGTCAAAAAGTTTCATCCATATGATGTTCATGATTGAGGGCTGGTTGAAAAGAGTTACCAATTAATCTATATTTTACATTGCTTTGCACAGCAGCCCTGGTGATAGCATAAGATCCCAGCCGAGTTGCCAACTAGTTTGTCTTTCATCCAGATAAGTCCAAAGCACCAGAAATTGTCTGCTGTATGGAAACTTATGAGAATATTAGCAAAGCTCAATGCTGTATTCTAGGGAGTAAATAAAGTAATTCCTGGAAGGTTTATGTTTCCTTGGTTGTTTAGAATTCTTCACCATATATAATAATGGATCACTGGCCAGCAAAAATTTTGCCAATTGAGTCACTCAAGAAGTATTTATTGCATGCTCACCATGAGTAAGGCCCTGGAATTTGTTCAGACATGGATCCTACTCCCAGGAGGCCTATAGTCAAGCAGGGGTGAAGAAATGTGCATAAATATAAGAGGCAGAAAGGTAAATTGCTCTGCTGCTTTAGAAGAGGGAGGAATTCCTTCCAACCAGGACAGCAGAGAAAGCTTCAAGGAGGAAAGAACATTTACCTAGGCCTTGAAAGAGGAGAAGGAATTGGACAACCAGAAGCAGGAATGAGGAGAAGAGTCCCAGAGAGGAGACCCCTCTTGAGTAGTGAAGGCAGGGTGAGGAGAGCAGGAGCGGGGGCGGGGAATGGGGAGTCATCCAGTTTGAAGGGATGACAATGAAGCCCCTGCCTAGAGTTTCCTTCAGACAGGAAAAGTAAGGTTCTTTCTTAAAGTAGACACTTAAAACAGGAAGTATCCCCTACATAAGTATTCTTCTCAACTTTTGAAAGAGAAAGATTATATCCCAGTAAATTTCCCATGTGAGAATGTTGTCATCAGCTTTTATGGCAATGATATAAAACTTTCAATGATATTGAGAATACTAACTCAATATGCAACAGATTTTCACTATTTGTGTCATCTTTTTTTAATGAACTATCCTTAAAGCCACCTGCTTACATCTCATGATGTGGTAAAGATTTGTTAGATGATCACAATGACCTGAAATATCTTATGAAAAGAATAATCCAAGGGATCACCATAGCCAGGGCATCATTCTTTAATAACAGCAAGATGAAAATGCAGTTAACATTTATCTCTGTGTTTTAATATGCCAACATCTTTACCTATGTAGTTATTTGTATGGCACGTATATATACCCCACGAAGATGTGGATGAAATTTTGCCCTTAGTCTACCATATTGTCCTCCTTTGGAAAGTGTTAAGAGAAACATTTCAGAAAGTAATAATTAGAAAGAAAAATGTTGTAACTCACATTCTTGCATTTCATATATAATTTAAAGAATGAAATTTACTCTTGTAGTCAACTACCTAGGTGTACTATAAATCATTTGAAATATTAAAACTGTGATTGTGACATGTTATTTGGCCCATTGGAAAAATCATTAGGAGTTAAAATGGGCCAGAAATGGTATACATTTCTCTTTGGCCAATGGTTATTTAATTTTCTAGAGATCTTGAGCATGACATCAGGTAAAGACAGTAATGCAATACCCAGCACCCTCCCTGGGGCTTGATGTGAAGGAGTATAGCTGACAAGCCTTGTCTGTAGAGCAATGAAAGATTGGTGCTGCTTGCTATGTGAAAACATCACTTTACCCAGATTAGATTAATAATAACTAATTGGGATTCTTCCCAATTTTGTTAACACAGGTTGGATTTAACAGATGAGCGTCTTCATTTGATGTTGGGGTGCCTTCCTTATAGCATTTGGCAGAGAAATTTTGACATCATTCAATGGTAGAAAGAAAATTAATTTGAGTAAAAAGTTATATGTGCTTAGCTCTTAGGTAAAATGAAAATTAGGCCAGCCTGAGCAAGAGCGAGACCCCGTCTCTACCAAAAATAGAAAGAAATTAATTGGACAGTTAAAAATATATAGAAAAAATTAGCCGGGCATGGTGGCGCATGCCTGTAGTCCCAGCTACTTGGGAGGCTGAGGCAGTAG
>CAUYSK010034553.1:0-22608 GCA_963575035.1 Avahi laniger
GTCCCAGCTACTTGGGAGGCTGAGGCAGAAGGATTGCTTGAGCCCAGGAGTCTGAGGTTGCTGTGAGCTAGGCTGACGCCACGGCACTCACTCTAGCCAGGGCAACAAAGTGAGACTCTGTCTCAAAAAAAAAAAAAAAAAGTATAATTAAGATTTACTCAGATGTATTCTTTTTTTTTTAATATATTTAGTCAGCCAGGCCATACTCAAATGTATTCTAACAAAATTGTTCTATTTCAAAGATGGAGAAACTATAAGCATCCAGGTGTGTAGAAGAGGGATAGGGAGGAATGAGGGAGGAGATGGAGAGAAAGAGAATAACTTCATATTCGGTTACCTAGAATCACTACATGCTAAAACCAGTGGAGCATCACCTTAGACTTAGAGGGGAAAGGGTTGTCGCTCAAATTTTACAACCAACTGAGGCATCTTTTCTTGAAAGGGCAACAAAAAGATGATCTTTGACATTTGAAAGGCTCAAAAAAATCCCACTAATGTGTACCTCTCCTGAGCAAAAAATTTGCAAAAGCATGCTAAAGCCAAACGAGTAATTAGAATAAGGAACCCAATAAAGGGAAGAAGTTATCATCAGAGTATTCTTTAAAGTGGCACAGAATTAACTGTGACTAGCAGTTGTTAACATAGTAGTGAGCCGTGATGCTAATGCTAAATGATTCCCCAAAAAGGAATAATGTAAGTAAGTAACACTGTGGTCCCCAGCCCTCAGGCCATGGCCCGGTACTGGTCCATGGCCTGTTAGGAACTGGGCCCCGCATCACCACCTGAGCTGTGCCTCCACCTCCCCTTACTCCATCTTTGAAAAAATTGTCTTCCACGAAACTTAGGAGGGGGGGGCACATAGCAGGAGATGAGCAGCGGGCGAGAGCAAGAGCGAAATTTCATCTGCATTTATAGCCGCTCCCCATCCCTTGCATCACCGCCTGAGCTCCACCTCCCCTCCCACCCCATCCGTGGAAAAATTGAAAATTGTCTTCCATGAAACCAGTCCTTGGTGCCAAAAAGGTCGGGGACTGTTCATGTAACAGACTCATAATGGGTCTACAGCTATAAAGTGTGCCTCAATTTGGCAGGCAGGAGAAAGACGAAAAAGTACAAGGAGAGTCCAAAAATACTGTTTTATTATTGACATTGATAAAGAAATATAGAATAAAGAAAGTTAAAGTTAAGCAGTAGCATAGTAGCAGTGGCATAGAAATAGGATGGGTAACTTCCTTGGTTAGTCATCCTGTTGATTAAGAGAGGAGGGAAAAGACTTCTTAATTAATATGGCTAAGAAGGGGGAAACTTCTTAATCTATATGGCTAAGGGACTGGGGAAAAGAAATCATTTCAGAAGCATAAAAAGCAAAATATAATTTAAAATTAAAACCAAACATATTTATTACCATGTAGTAACTACCTCTATTCTGTTAAAAAAATAAGGATTCAAACTGTGTTTGTTTTTTTAAATCCAACCATAATATGATCCAGAGGCTCACCTTTAGAAAACATAATAATAGAGAGACTGAAAATACTTATAAGACAACAGCAAACAGAAAAAGATTTTGATACTAATGTTACTGTAGAATTAGAAGGAAAAAGTATTACACTCTGCAATTTTATTACTTTTTACTGTTAAAAATTCAGTAAACACTGGCAAAGCCATCATCATAAAACTTTCATTCTTTCAAAACATGTTTTAGAAGTACAGGAAAAGCCACCACTGCTGTTGTAATTTGGAGCTCATTTTTTGAGAGCAAATGAACACCCACACACAGAAAAGGACGCAGAGGAGACAATATTCAATAAGCTTAATTTAATATAATAAATATGCATTGTATTTTGTATGCTTAAGAAAGTATATAATTTACAAAGTCAATTAAATACAAGATTTATACTGGCCATAAAGAATTTTAAGAGATTTTAAACATTGAAATTGTACTCGCCACATTCTCTGGCCGTAATGCTGACAAATACACATTTATGTAAAATATTAACCAAAATAATCACTTGAAGTTAGAAAAAGAAACTTATCTGTAACTCAAGTCAAAGGATATGTCAAAACTGCCGTTAAAAATGATTCAGAGCCGAGTGCCGTGGTGCATGCCTGAAGTCCCAGCTATTCCGGAGGTTGAGGCAGGAAGATCATTTGAGCCTAGGAGTTTGAGACCAGCCTGGGCAACATAGCAAGGCCCCATCTCTTAAAAAAAAAAATCCAAAAAAAAATAACCCAGAAATTAATGGCAAGAGCATACATGACTTATAAAAATGTATAGGAGGGAGGAGGTTTTACCTAAATTAGAAGGAAATTGTTGCTTTATTAAATGAGACCGCATAAATATAAGTGAGCCAAGCAGCAATGCTAGGGAAAAAGTTCTGGAAAAAAAAACCCAAAAAAATAAACTAAGGATAGGAAAATGAAAAAGTAATGACAATAGCAGGAATTAATGGATTAGAAGAACAGAAAAACAATAGAATTGATAAATCTAAGGCTAGTTTACTAAAAATTGAAACAGGGAAATCAAGATAAAAAGTATAAAATTATGACATTGACAAAAATAGAATTTAAAGAAAGATTCCTCCCTGCCCGAAAATGCAAATTCCAGACATATTTTATTTTATGAAGCTAGGTTGTCTGTGACCAAATTTGTTCCCTCATCTTTATTGAAGCATAATTGACAAATAAAAATTTTATACATTTAATGCATACAACTTGATGTTTTGATATAGATCTACATTGTGAAATAATCACTATAATCAAGCTAAGTAACACATCTAGCACCTCACATAGTTACTATTCTCTTTCTTTTGTGTGTGTGAGAACACTTAAGATCAACACTCTTAGCACTTTTCAAGTATACAAAACAGTATTGTTAACTATAGTCACATTGCTGTACTATGACCAAATTCTATTTTTTCTTTTTCTTAAAAGTTAAGAACACTTCCTTTTAGAATTACATATAGAAAATCTTAAGTCAAATAACAAATGAAATCTGGCAGCATATTGAAAGAATTCTAAATATGATCAGTTAAGATTTGTCTCATTAATGTAGCATTTGTTCATCATTAGAAAATTCATAATATGGTAATCACATTAAGAGTTGAAGAGGAGAGCCATTTTCATTCACTTATTACAATGAGCCAAGCATTTGTTCCTCTAGGTGCCAGTGACCAGCAGTGAACCCAAGTGGCCACTTTCCTTGTGAAACTTAGGTTACAATGGGAGAACGATAATAAACAGCTATTGTAGTAAGTATATATAAGATTTGAGTATGTAATAGATTTTCAAATCAGTGAGGAAAAGTTGGCTTATTCAATAAAAAATTGTAGAGCCACTGGTTAGTGTTTTAATAGCAATATGTTAAATCTAAAATTTATACTTTAGATTTAAATACAGTACAGTTGGATTGAAGATTTTAATGGTAAAAATTGAAACCAAACTATGAAAGCAAACCGGCCATGAATATTTATATTACCTTATGTTCTCTTAGACCTTTTCAATCATGTCAAAAGGAAGCATGGTGGGAAGATTTATGAGCTGAAGGGAAATGTTGCCCTGTTTCTGAGAACCATAAGGTCAAAAGCAACTGCTTCAAGCTTGCAAGCATTCAGCAAAGCATACCATTTGTAAGACGTATTTGAAGGAAACACAAATAATGGAAACTTCAAGGGGCAAAACCCAACATCATTATGTGATTACTTGACACATTAAGTTTTTACAGCGAAAGTCCAACTATACTACTGAGACTCACTAACATTTTTCAGGTTCTTCCTATTAATATATTGTTCCTGTGCTTGACGTGTATTAATCCATGCAGTACTGAAAATAATCATGGCAAAAGGGGGCAGGCAGTATTTCACATATTTTACAGGGAGGGACACAGAGACACAGAAAGCTCGTGGTAGCTTGCTCTAGGGCACCTAGCAATGGTAATTGGCAGAGTTAGAATTGAAATACAGTCTGGTGCCAGTATCTACTTTCCTAACCATCAAGCTGTACCAAATGTGTCTCTTCATTTTAAAATTCTCAGAACACAAGTTCCCGAAGATGAATTCAGGGAGGAGAGAAATTTAACATAATTTGTCAGCAGAATAAGTTGGTATAATAGCTTCTCCACATCACAGCCGACAATCCATTTGGAGTTTGTGGGGAGTCCTTTTCTCCCCTATTTACAGTCTTTGCCTGAAGATCTTCGTGGTGAGTGTTTGGAACTGTGGTTTCATTCAGTTGACAAAATATTTTCCAGAAAACCACTTTGAAGAAATTTTGAGCAAAACATTTCCCTGTTTACTCCAAAACAAATGAATGGACTTTGAATGCCACCTACTCATTTCACCAACATACGTTCGCAGGGATACTTTTTCTCCATTTGTGACTGTGAAAGCAAAGCAATGTTATCAGCCTGGCCCACTTTGAGTTCTCTTTCCCACACCATTTTGGTTAGAGGGGAAAAGATTCTGTCAAGCAAGAATACTTGGTGCTTATGTAGATATCACAGGCTGAAAGTTTTTAAGCAAAAAAAAAAATTTTTCCAAAATTTGACATTGTTTTAATATTTTGTTTGGGATTTTTTAAAATTTCAAACATTAAAGGCAGGCTTGAGATTTTAAAGTTTATTTAAGGTGGTATAAACTTTTTAAAACATTGAGACACATTTTATCTTTATGCTTTTTGACATGGAAATATAAAGATGCTCATAATGTATTTTTTAAAAAGCAGCATGTGCTTCTCCATCCTCCCAGATCCTTCTAGCCCTTTTACTTTTAATTAATCTAGAAGTACTGTGATGCTGTTATAGTCCAATAAGATTAGTCTACCTTTATTGATATATAGCTGTTAAAATGTTTATAGCATAAAAAGGCTATTATTTCCTTGATGTAAGTAAATATTAACTAAAAACATCCCACTTTTACTCATTTCACTTTTATTCTCATGAATTCACATTTGTCTGAAATTATTATAGCATTTTTACTGATTCTCATTTATTTTGTCATCTGTCTTTTTCAACCATTTCTTGGTTTTTATATTTTAAATCAGCCTGAATCCTGATCTTTAAAACAGTGAGATTTATGTTGATAGTTGATAACAATATTGATTATAACATTAATATTAGCCTAACATGCACTAAATGTTTACTAGGTGACAATAAAACAACATGGACAATATAACCCTATTTTTATAAAATAGACTTTAATCTATAATATGCCCCATGGAAAAGAATCTAAAAAGATACATATGTAGCTATTAAAACTGGTTGTCTTTGATGGTAAGTCGACAAATGATTTGAATGTTTATTTATATATATGTTCAAAATTATGTACCACTCACGCCCATTAGAAAGTATCGTGGGAGGCAGAGGACAGAATAAACAAACAAAAATTCCAATTCATAAAATACCCACAAATGAACTGATGAAATATATAGATCTTTTCAAAAAGAAAACATAAGAATATACTTAAATAGTAATGCAAAAGAGAGGAAAGTTAAAGTTTACACACAATGGAAGGAATGGTATTTCTTCAAGTAGAATCAGAATATGGGTAGATATGGAGTTTGAGTGAGAGCTAGAAGATGGTGATATTTCCAAGTTTCCAACATAAGTTCCTGGGCAGAAGATCTTGTTAATTTAATAGCAAAATAACAATCATTTATTGTATGTGTATTATGTAGTAGATAACATAATAGTTACTTTCTTAATTTAGCTGATTTAGTCGTTACCACTTTCTGCAAGCTATCTTTATTAACCCCACTTTTTAGATAAAGAAAATGAGGCATTATAAGCAAAGTTAAATCCGTTGTTCAAGGTCTCACAGAGCTGGAATTTGAACTTAGACCTATAGTCTAAAGAATTTTTTTCCCTACAGTATACTGCTACTACTGGACATGAACCCCAGAAGGGGAAGAAGGCTTAGGGTTAGGCTTAGGCTTTTTAACATGCTGATTTTAAGAAATTTATACAATAGCAATTTGGAGGTAAACCATAGAAATATGATCTGGAGTCTGGGGAGGGAGTCAGCTGAAAATATACTTAGGGATGCCCTTCTGGAGAGGATTAAAGCCCTGCGAATACATAGAGGAGATTGCCTAGCGGAAGGGAGTAGTCAGCAAAAAGAGAACAGAACCAATTCTGGGATAACCAACTTTTAAGAAGCTAGTAAAGAGAAGGTAATGTACGAGACTGAAAAAGGGTGATAAATAGAAAGGAAGAGGAGCAACGTGAAATAACATATACTGTATTTAAGACATATCTTTTCTTACATTTGAATATCTCAGAAATTGGCATGTGTCTTACTAACAATGAGATCTTATTAACAGTATTTTTTTCTTAGTAGTGCATAAAATAATGGACATCTTACAGTTGAAGGAATATTTTAATCTGGTAGTTGATGGTGTTAAAATCAATTGTGCTTTCCTTCAGAGCAGAAGAGGAAAAAATAAAATCAGTTGTGCTTATCCATTTCTAAATTATTTTATAATGTTCTAACTTTTATAATCTATTTCATCATCTATTGTCTATAGTCTGTAGACTATAACTTTTATAGTCCATTTCAGCAATGCATAGATTAAATGGATAGTTACCAGTTATGTGGACAGTTCAGGAGTTAAAAGCTCAAGCTCTGGAGCAGAGGCAGGATTATTCAACGTGTCCTCACCTACTGTTTGAGTCCTTTGGGTGAATTTCTTTATCCCCTTAAGCCTAGGTTTTCTTACCTGTAGAATAGAAATTAATAGTATTTATTTCTTAAGATTGTTGTAAGGATTAAATGAGAGAGTATGTGTAAAGTACTTAGCACTATGTCTGGCAAATGGTAAGCTCTCATCAATGATCGCTATTATTATTTTGTATATTGCTGTTTTGGATTGGAAAGAAATAACTGTCCCTACCGTCCCACCCCAGGATACCACCATTTCTCTTTAAGTAAAGTTAGGTTATATCCAAAATAGGCAACTGTGACGAGAGCTTATATACATTTATGTGAGGTGCATGTTACCTTATCCTGAAGGATATTAAACTGTGTTATCTGCTAGAGAATTTAAATTAACAGGTGTAGGCAGATTCTGAACCTTTTTTGTGCTCCGCGCAAAGCCTTGCTCCTACTGAATACATGACAAAGTACTGGTGGATAGCGTTTAACCCCAATTTCTTTTTGATCTGAGCAAAAAAAATGTAATCTTTGTGAATGAGTGTTTGAGGAATTCCCGCAATATATTATCTCAGTTAGATTGAGAGAGGGTGATTTTTTTTGTTTGTTTTGTTTTGTTTGCTTTGTTTTTTTCCTCCACTTTAACTCTGATATCTTCTAGGGGATTTCGTAGTTTCTTAGATGTTATACTGGATGAAAAGTAGTAATTGTATAAATATTGGATTGGAAGTGCAGATAATGTTATAGATATCCCTCTTAGTTTGTTTTGTAAAACCAGCATCTCATGTGACTTGTCTTTATTTTGGAATTGCTAAATTAGTATTGTGCCTTTCCTCTGGAAAGCTTAAGATGAAGTCATATAGGCACTCTGATTTACGAGATAATTACTATCGCATTTCCTAAATGTTCCACCATATAAGAAGAATTCTGAGGGGAAAAAAAGTTTATTTCTTTGGGGAGAACTAATTTTACTTTGTCTTGGTAAAATTCTACCATGGATGCAGTTAATTGACAGTTCCCACAGATTTTTTCTTTCCTTGGTGTTCTTAGTCATCATAACTTCTCCTATAAGACTACCTAGTATTCGAGAAGCTCCTCAGAAAGCCTAGAAAAGAATAAATATCTTTCTAAGTGTGTGTTTCTGAAGGCTGTCTCTAAGTATCTCTCTTAATTCAGCAAACTGTTATTTTTTTTTTAATTCAGCCTTATAGAATTAGGCTCATAATTTGATTTTGTTAGTATCAAATTATTTCATTTCCTTCAACTTGAATAATTACATTTAACAATTTGAACTCTAGTACCTCTGTTGTTCACATCTATCTTTCAATCAGTCGTGTTTGAAGATGTCTAAAAACAAAGATCTTTAGCATTCTTTCATATTCTATTTAATGGCTGAGTGCATGTCAGTGCGTAATATTTGGGTCATTAATATACCACAAAACATTTTACCAAGACATGGTACATCATCAAATGATTGAATTACAACAGTAGCTGTAAATGGAACCCAGTTTACTAAAGCAAATAGTGTCCCCTTATACAAGAAAGAAAATTAACAATGCTCATTCACATTCTGAAGTTTAATTAGCTCCTACTTGCTAAAAAGAAAGAAATTGAGCAAGTAAATAGCATGTACGTACTCATATATACCAGATCCTGAATCATTGCCATTTTTATATAACTGACCCACATGGGTTCTTTGCTGTATTCTTTTATCTATGTGCCTCAGTTTATTTTTTAGTAAAGTGAAGAACTATAATTTGATTAGCTCATAAATTCTTCCCATTTCTAAAATTCTGTAAGACTTTAAGCCTAATTTCCTTTGAGCCTTAATTCTCTTGCTAATTGATGTGGCTGAGTTGTCTGGAATCAACCTCCTTAGTGCAAGTGAATGACTGAAACTGTGAAGGTATATGGAAGCCATTTGGTCCAAGAATGAATCCATTCATTCAGCAGAGATCTATCATGCAGCTGAGTCCTAAAAGGGCTCATAGTCTCATAGAGGAATATACTGGTTTAAAAACATGGCCCCAAAATTCTTTGACACTCTTCCCATCAGAAAGTGGGGCTCTGGCCCTTCCCCTTGGATCTGGACTGTGTGACTGCCTGCCGTTAAAATAGGGCAGAAATGACATCAGAATATGGCAGAAGCAACACCGTATCGGTTTCTGGGCCCAGACGTTAAGAAACTGGCAGCTTCCACTTTTTGTCTCTTGAGATGCCCACTCTTAGAACCCAGCTACCATGCTGTGATGAAGCCTAAGCTGCCCTATGGAAAGACCCAGGCAGAGAGGAACCAACAGCCAGCCCCAGTTTGTCAGCTGTATGAATGAGCCATCTTCGAAGTGGATCCTCCAGCTCCAGGAGAGCTGCCCTGCTGATGCTTCGTGAAACAGAGACAAGTCATCCCCACTGTGTCCTGCCCAAGTTGCAGATTCTGAGCAAAATACATGACTGTTGTGTTAAAGCCATAAAGCTTAGGAGTGATTTGTTGCTGGAACATAAATAATTTTGAAGCAATGAAGAATTATAATGACAGTGATGTATACTGTCATTGCTGACAGTAACACTGTCAACACTGAGGAGAGACACTTAATCCATCCTTCATTATCAAGGAAGACTTCTGCAATGACAACTGGACTGAATCTTGAATGACTAAGAGTTAACCACATTGGGGGAGAAAGGGTGGAGTGTTCTGGGCAGAAGGGACAACAGTGTGATCACAAATAGAGAGGCAGGAAGCAGCATAGTGTGCATGAGGAATTACAAGCACTTAGGTGTTGCTGGAGCATAAAGCTGGGGATAGGAAGTACTGGTTATGTTGCCAGAGAGACAGGTAAAGATTGAATCATGGAGGCCCTTGCATGCCAAGTAAAGTCATATTGCATACAGCCAATTTGCTGTGTTTGTTATTGTTGTTATATGTAGTATTGGAGCAATCTTCAGATTTGTGTTTTAGACAGACCCTTCTATTGATGGTGGGAATGTGGATTTGAGGGTACTAAGACAGGAAGCAGGAGGACCAGGTAGGTAGCCATTGTGGTAGTTCCTGCAAGAACAATGAGCGCCTGACTTCGGACTGTAGTCGCTGGGGTGGGGAGGAGAAAGGAGATTCAGGAAATATTTAGGAGCTTAAAAAACAAAAAGTATTTAGGAGGTAAAAAGAATAATTCTTAATGATTGTTGAGAGAAAGGACACAATGAAGGAAGGCCCCAGATTCTTAAGTTAGGTGAAGAAGGATGCCAGCGCCATCAGAGGGGACTGAGGGGGAATTTGAGGAGGCGTATAATTCAGGGTCAAAGCTACGACACGCTGGATTTACAAAGTCTATGGCATCCATGCAGTAATATCAAAGAGGCGGTTGGAAATACAAGTCAAAAATTAAAGAAGGTGTAAGCTGCAAAGAAAGATTTGGCATTGTCACAAAGGTAGTAGTTGAAATTATGAATAGACAAACTCACCCAGGGGAAGAATGTTCAGTGAAAAAAAGAAGAGGGCTGAGGGTGAAACTCAGGGAGCACCTTAACATTTAAAAGATGGTTAAAGGAAAATGTACCCACAAAAGAGATGGGAAAGGAATGATCCAAGAAGTCTGGGAGAACCAAAATGGAGGTGTCTCAGAAACCAAAGAGGGAGAGTTTCAAGAATGGGGTAATCTCCCATGTCAATGTAAACAACCAGCCCAGCAAGATGAGGATGGATAAGAGGACATTAGTGAATTTAGCCAGGCTGGGCAAAGCCAGATAGCAATAGGAAGTAATAAAACAGACACTGATGATATATCCATGGAAATGAAGACTAGCTAGAGAAAATTACAGGGGCATGAGAGGGTTTTTGGTGATGGTTACTGATTTGGGGGGATGCAAAATATATAAATACTTTTATGACCCAAGGAGCTCATGCCATTAAAGGGGAGAAGGGTAAAAAGAGAAGAATAAGAAAATGTGGCTCATGCAGTAACATCTAATTAGAGATAGAAGGGCAGAGGGTCAGGGCAGTCCTTTGAAGTTGAAGGAATACAATGAGGGTGGGTACAGATGGAAATGATTTTATACAAGTAAGGCAGGAAATTGATGATCATAGCTAATGGACTTAATTTTTTTCCTGTAAAAGAAGACAAATTCGTTCACTGAGGGAAGGTAGTAAAGCTGGGATTGACAGCTGTCTTGAAGAGAATCATGAGTTTTAGAATAATCTTTTAAGGAAATGGAAACAATGGCTGGCTCATGATAGGCAAGAATGATTGATAGGTGACCCAGAGGCCTAGCTGATATTGGAGATAATAGTTTGGACTAGTAACTGTCTGTATAGTTAGGTGCTTTTATTCAAGGGAATGTCCCACCCCCATCCCATCAGTGCCCCTTTCCTGGCTCCTGTGGCCCAAGAGGTGGGGAAAATGGATAGCCTCCACAGGGCAGGAAGCAGGGCCTGGGCAAGAACACAGCTTTGTTTAAGGCAAGAAGATAGGGCATTCTGTGTGAAACAGGAGGACGGTTGGTTTCATTTTCTTTTTTATAATGACATGAGGGTTCCAGAAGCAAAATAGAAAAGTTCTGGAAGGGAATCAAGAATGAGAAAAGCCACCAATGAGAACATGCAGAAGAGGAAAAGGGTGGAGGTAATGAGGAGAGGTTGGGACTGTAGGGGATGGCAATGTGATTTGCCTTTTATTCAGTAGCCAGATGTCACTTAAAGGAAAGACTTGCTTAGAAGCGATTGCCTGAAGTTTCTTTGGTACAAGTCATTGTGGTCACACAGCTGACTGGTGGTCCCCAGCAGTTTTTGGCCTGCTTGCAGAGCATTTTAGAGAGGAAGTGAGAGTCCTGTGTTAGCCAGGGATGGGCTTCTTCAAGGTGAAGGCTGCCACAGGGCTTTCAGTGGGTGCTCCCTAGAGAACTGCGGAATAGCAGCATCTTGCATGTGTGCTCTACCTCTGTTATTGCAGCTCCCACAAACTGAACAGTAATAATCATCATAAAAACAATAGCTTGTATATATGTGGGCTTTGTAGTTTGCAAACTGATGCTTTCAACAGTTCTAAGACAAAGAGTAGGTAATGTTACCTCATTTTGTAGACCAGAAAGCATGAATCTCAGGGGTTAAGGTCATGCTGCTAGTAAATGGATGAGATAAAAATGGACATCAGATCTTCCAATTCCTAGCTCTTTTCAGCTATATGCCACACCACAGTTTCAGAGCTGGAAACTAGATGGGGCCCATCTAATTCAACTTCTTATTTTATAAGTGAGGCAACTGAGGCAGCAGCCTGGTAGAGCAAAAAAGAATACAGGTATCAGAGATTGGGTGTTCTGGGACCCCGACTCTGAGTTGGAGATTAGTGTGTAGAAGTTTATTAGGGAGTGCTCTTGGGATCTGTGGAAGGAAGGGAAGGCAAGGGAAGAAAAGAAAGCCCAATTGGGCAGAGGGAGAAGTCAAGCTGTGATGATGCAGTCCAAGGAGAAGCTTCAGCTGATGACCCTACAAGGGGTTCTGAAGATAGATGACTCCTCAGAGCTATCCTGAAGTGGGGAAATGAGGCCAGGCCATAATACTCCATCGACCAGCCATTGGATGCTGGTCACCCCAGGAAGGGGGCATGGCCTTGAACAAGGTGGCCCCAAAGGGGACTGAGAGCAGAGGGCTTTCTGTCAGCAGCACTCCCAGTCTCCTAATTACAAAGCATCAGGATGGTGCCCCACAGTGCCCACCATAATGGACTTTGGAGTTAGCCAGATGCAGGTTTCAGTCCTGGTAAACCCTGCTGCTTCCTAGCAACTCAGTAAGTAGTTATGTTAGGCAAACTCTGGGCAAGCTTCTTTGAACCTTGGGATCCTCTACTGTAAAATAGGAAAAATAATGTGAGAACTAATTAAACCTTATTTGTGAAATAGGAAAAACAATCATACCATCCTTTGGGGAAGGTGGTTAAGAGGATTCAGTGAGATCGTAAGGTACCTGTCACTTTTTAAGGACCAGATATTATTATACCATATTTAAGGTGTCTAGTTCAGTGCCAGATACATAATATTTGCCATAAAAGTTGTATGATCAATATTTCATATAAAATTTTTTTAATGTTCTAGAAAGGTTCAGTGACTTTCAGTGTCTAAGCCACAGCTGGAATGCATCCTACTATACTGCTCTTGGACTTGGATTTCATATTAAGAAATATGGGAGGAGATATCTCTATGATGAGTCAGAGTATAGTGGAAGGGAGTGGCCCCTAAATGTGAGCTTACCTGGGAGAGTCTGATTCCTTAGGCTAAGTCATTGGTGTTAGCCCCATGTGAAGATGTGTTTTCCAGAATGGAAACAAGAGGGCAAATTAAAGATGAAGTCATCTGAATAGCAGTACTCCACCAAAACAGCACTTCAGCAGAAGGATGATTACAGTGTAGGACAGGTTACTTTGATTTGTTGGGTCTAAATATATACATGTGACTGTGCTTTTGTGTATGGTGGTTGCTTTCCCTACTGGATGAGATTCTAGTCCTCCTGGCTCCCTCACTTGGTGAGTGTTGAACCAGGGATAATTCACTTTTCCTCTCTGGGCTTGAATTTGCTCTATATAATGAGGATTTAATATAGGTGAGCCTCTTCCTAGTCTATCGTGATTTAATTCTTTAATTTCAAATATACCTTACAGCACAGACATTTTAAGGCAAAACGTTGGGTGTATTACATCACAGATAAGTGTATTGAATGAAGGCTACCAAGAAAAGTATTCAATAGACCCGACAAGAAAGCCTCAATGTTTACATTTCAGTGAAGAAGGGAGGAAAAACTGTTTTGTGAGTCAACCAAAGTATTCCAAAGTCATTACGGAATCATGTGCTTATTGGTAATTTTTGGCGGAATTGTCCAAAATTTATTGTTTAACATTTATTGACAATCACTATTATGCTGGATGTACAGAGCAAGTTTGCAGAGCAAGCTAAACCCCAGCTATGTTAATCTAGGAAGCGAATGGAATAGCGATTAAATTCTGAAGGTTGGAAATGCTAAAGCTCTAGTTTTCTGTCAGAAAACTGCAGTTAGATGTTTAAATTTAGTCTAGATCCATTATCATAAATCCTTAGTGTTTATTGGAGCATGTAGTTTTTACACTTTTTCAGTTTGGCTTCTGGGCTCTGCTGTTACTATTCTCAGGTAATTGGGTTTATAACTTGAGTAGCTTTTGAAATACTGGCAACTAAATTTTCTCATTGGAGATTCAGCACACTTAAGGTATTTTAATATAACTCTTTCATTAGTATCTTGAATTCTAGAAATTTAATCAGCATACTTACACTTTTGAATTTTTTCTTGCCTGAACCATTACACATTTTTAAAGAGCAAATATTTAATCCTTAGGATTTTATAAGCAAGGAATTTAAAAATTAGCTTTGAAAATAGGTCAGAGGGAAACATCTACTTTGGTTAAAAGCTAATCAGATAAGTAAGAAGTTTAGAAGCTTTTGAAAAATATTTAGGAGTCAATTTTATCTAATTTTATGAAACCTGCTGTCTGTATAGCTAAAGTATATGAGTCAAACCTTTCTTTAGTTTGCCACTCATTCATTCATCCATTCATTATTACTCACCCATTCATTGTTAATTCATTCATTTGCCAAATATTGTTCCAGAAACCACGGTAACGACAGTAAATAAGACAGAGCTTACTGTGTGCCAGTTCTGTGCCAGACACTTTGAAACTTGGAACTCAGTGCTTTTAGCTCCACAATCTGGGATCATGGGGTAAGCATTAGACTGGGAGCATTAGTCTAGTTTTTTCCTAAACTCACTGGTAGGCTGTACCTTTAGGTGAGACCTGTTTTGTGTCAGTTTCCTCTTCTCTGCGATGGTATTGCTCACCCTGTTTACTTTATAGGTTTGATGTAAGAATCAAATGAAACAGTGGTTTTGAAAGAGCTTTGGAAGTACCAGGCATTATATAATGACAAGTGTAATAGTAGTCTTGAAATCGTGACAGTGATTTTGACCCTTTCATTGCCTTTGTGGAAAGGGTCGAAGATGAGTACCTTCTTATCAGAGAATAGATCTTTCTCTTGAAGTAGATATATTAATAGATCTGTGTGTTTAAGCTGGTCAGCCTTACCATTTCCTCCACACGTGTGACTACGCCACTTCCCGTGCCTGGGGCAGGGACTTCTGTATGAAGTAGCTGGGGAAATGACAGCTATAGCAAGTAAAACTCATTTAGAAAACATTATTCAATCTATACACTGCATTAAATCATCAAGTAAAGATTAAGTATCCAGACTAAGAGGGCAGAGAAGATGATAAGGTAGGAGATGGTATCTGTTTTCAAGAAACCTAGACTTAGATTTGAAAATTCGAAGTAAGCAAATATAAATCATTACCTTCATTGCAGCTTCCCAAGGATCTATATAGAGATATCCATTTGGCTCTGTAATGGTTCTAGGGGCCCTCTCTTAGACATTGGAATGCCTAGTTACACCTATTGGCTCATAAAACAGATCTTCCTATGAGGAAACTAAAAATTTGCTTCTAGCTTCATGTTTAATTTACTACTAGGCCCTAGGTGTGCATGCTAATGCTCTAGTGTGAAGTAAGAGGTCTGATTGGCTGTAGAGTAATCTCAGTCCTGGACTGACTCAAGAATCCCTCTCAAATATCAAGTCTAGAGTATAGAGAGATTTTTGTGTTCCACTCACTGCTGTCTCCCCACTGCTAAGAACAGTGCCTAATACCTGGCACTCACTATAAATGTTTTGGGTCAATAAAAGCTGCAGTCTACCATTAGAGTTCTTCTGATACTCCAGATAGACAACTTCTTGAAGGTAAGGGCTATACGTTATTCATCTCCAGATTTTCTGTGTCTGGCACATAACTGGCCCTTTGAATGTGTGTAACATTAACATGTAGACAAGTGTAGTCCAGAACAATGATGGATGTCCCAAGATCAGGACCTCCCAGTCTCTCCCTAGAATAAGTCCTAAAAGCAGTAGAGGGGCTTGTTCTTGGGAAGTCTGAGGAATAGCTCAAAGTGGCCTGTCCCAATATGAAATTTCATTGAAGTTTCTTTTTTAATCTTAGCATTTGTTTATTTTCTTTTTTCTACTCCATTTATATTCCTTTCAAGGCATAATCCTCAAAAGGATAGATAAAATTGGTATTTCAGGAAGATGCCTTGTGTGTATCTTCTGTGGAATCCCATCCATGTCTGTCACTCACTTGTCCATGCAGCATGTCCCAGGACAGGGCACGTTACTCCTGAAGCTACTTCAGACCCTTGTAAGAGCCTGAAAGGCCCATAGAAAATTGGCATAGGCTAGAAGAGAAAAGTAGGACAATTTGTTACAGTTATTTTCTGGGAATTGTCTTATGCCACCTTTCAGCCTTATTAATTCTTTATAAAATAATAACAATGCTAAAAAATGTTCTTACCTCTTCCAGTACCTTGACATTTGCAGATAGCTCATTTGATCTTCGTAATAACTCTTTGAACTTGGCATTTCTTTGTTTCCATTGTTATGATTTGTACCAATGAGAAATCTCAGACTGGGAGCAAGGCCAGAATGAGAGTGAGGGTACTTGCCACAGATGCAAAATTTAAGAGGATGCTAAAAACTCAGTAGTCAAGGTAAATACTAATACTTCCTTGCCCTGGAATGCTATTGGACATAAAACCAAATCAGCTATATATTAATATAAACTAGCTTCTCTTACTCAAAGTTAAAGAGTCAAATACATCTTAAGCCATTTTGAGTAATGAACAAAGGTAGCTGTGGACAAGAAGCTCATATTTTGTGGAAATAACAAAGAGAATTATGAAACTTAAAGAAAAAATTAAAAAAATAAGCCATGATGTCTCGCCTACTATCAGCCAGTTTTTTTAAAAAGGCTTTGAAGTTGATAAAATAAGAGAGATTTAAATGTCTACTCATTACCCAGGAAAAATACCATCTATCGGATTAACTTTGATTAATGTTCATACAATGGTCATCCAATAGAACTTCCTCTTATTTTAGCTTCCTACTTTTTAACATTCGTCCTCCTCCTGGATCTCAGTTTTTATTTTCTAAGCTCAAGACTACTCCTGTGATTACTCAAGATTTTGATCTACAGGCTCTGGCACTGCTGGCTTCACCATTCTTCCTGAAATTGCTTCATTCCTCAGCTTCTGCACTCCTCTGGGAACTTGCACCTCCCATCTCAGACCATTCCTCCTTTGACATTTCTTCCTTTTTCTAGCCGAAGGATGTGTGTGCATCGCAGTCCTCTCTTTTGTTCCTGCTTTAAATCTGGATATGTGGTTTCAAAATAATTTAATTTTAGCCCTGATCTTTCTCCCAGATTCCAAGGCTGCATCCCCAACAACCTAAGGGATACTTTAATTGCTCATTACACCACTGCTTCAAAGAAAACATGTTTGGAATTGAATATACCATCTTTTCCTCTATTATCCAAAAAGTTCCTTTCCCTTTTATTTTATTTTATTTATTAAATATCTGTTTGTTTGTTAATGGATTGACCATTCTCCAGGACACTCATGATAAAACCCTGGGGTCCTTTCTCCCTTTTTCTCCAACCTCTTTCTCCTCACAACCTATAGAAGTCCCAGTTACTAATGCCAATTCCTCTGCCACCTGTCTCACAGCCCTGCTTTCCTTTCTTTTCTAATTTCACTAACCAAATGTTAACCTGCTCTGTCTCCAGTTTCTTCTCTTTCCTTCATAATGGTGCCAGATTAGACTTTTTGAAATATGGGTTAGATTAGGCCATCTCCAGCTCAAAAGTCATCTACAGTTCAACGTGACCTGTAAGGTAAAGCAGCGGTCCCCAAGGATAACTTAGTTTACTTGAGTCTCAATAATAGGTTGTCCTATTAGGAACTGGGCCACACAGCAGCAAGAGGTGAGTGGCAGGCGAGCAAAGCTTAATCTGTATAAATTGCGCACGTGAGGGATCTAGGTTACTCACTCCTCGTGAGAATCTAATGCCTGATGATCTGAGGTGAAGCTGAGGTGGTGATGCTAGCGCTGGGAAGTGGCTGCAAATACAGATTATCATTAGCAGAGAGGTTTGATTGCACAATAACTGTAATGCACCTAAGTCATCCCGAAACCATCCCCCATCTCCGGTCTTTGGAAAAATTTTCTTCCATGAAATCTTCTATTTCTTTAGCTTTTTCTCTGTATCTGTGGAGCAAACAAAACTGTAAATGATAATCTTCTGTATTCACTCCCTGCGTAATTAATGAATTTCCTGTGCCCATCATGACTTTGATGAAGGGAAGTTTTTAAAACAGTTTCTGATAGATGTGAACATTCCATGACCACAAATTTCTGCAAAACCATTAATACTCTTGTTTTATGTTTTGAGTACTTGCTTCTTGGCAACAGTTCATGGAATCCGATTAAGCCTAAAAGAAGGCAAACTTGAATCTTGTAGGTCTGCATTACAAAGGATAACTTAGTTCACTTGAGTATCAATAACAGGATGTCTTGAATCAGTCATCTTCATCAATACTTAAAGACATCAATCAAGCTAATTACTCAAAAGCCCTTTACCAAGCTGAGAATGTAACAAAATAAGTTAACTGGTTAACTTGTTCTCTGGAAGCCTTCATTCATTCATTCATTCGTTCATTTAACATTTATTGAGTACATATGTACTTTATACCAGGCTGAAGGACAGTCACTGCCGTTATGGTTCCTCAAGGCTAGTATCTTTATAAATAATGAGAATTTCAATACAGTATGGTAAATGCAGCAACAATAAGCATAAGGAGCTAAAGGAATAGAGAGAGTGACTAGAATACAAGGAGAGAGGTAAAAAATGAAGTTGGAAACAGAATACAAAAGATGGTTTATGAACATCATTATACAACTTGCTGAAGAGTCTGAATTTTATCCAGAAGACAATGGTGTGCGTTCATTTGGGTGTTGAATTGTTTTAACTAGGAGCAAGTCGTGATCAACACTGTATTACATTCTGGTTTGGGTGAAGAATAGATTTAAGGAGGGAAAAGTGGAGATGGGGAAGCCAGTTATAAGACTGTTGTAGTGATAAGAGAAGCAGGGAAGGTCTGGGTTAAGGTATTATCGAAGCAGACATAGGAACTATCAAGGAGTACTTGAATTTGAAAGCTATTTGGGAAGTAGTGGTAATCAGTTGAATGGAAGAGATAGGAGGGAATAAGAGACAGGGTAGGGTCAAAGACAAGTTTTGGGCTTAAATGAGAGTATGCAAGACTGGTGTCAGCCTTTGGCTATCTCTAACATGAAAGATTACAGCAGCTGAGTCATCATGGGCTGAATCAGTCCCCGTCATGAGTCCTAGCTCTTTATCTTCGAAATCAACAATGAAATGGCTTTTGGCCCCTTAAAACTGAGGCCTTTGGAACAGTGCTGAATAGGTATGAATCAGGTTTCACAGGCCGGAGCTCCTACGGTTTCTACATCAGGGTTCTGGAGGATGCATGCTTGATTTTATTGCAGTGGGATACCCTTTTGATGCTGGTTTTCAATCTTGGTTTTTAATGACTCTGTAATCATATGTATGTTTTACATTCCACCTTGATAATGATTATTATACTTAGCATGTTATATCTTCAAATAACTCAATGTTAAACAATTAATCCTCATAATATCCCTGTGAGTTAGTAGGTGGGAATTATTGTCCTGTTTTCCAGATGGGAAAACGCTTAGGTATTCAGTAACGTACCCACTATACAGCCACACAGTGACAGAACTGAATTTTGAATCTGCAATTTCTTTATCTTGTTGCACGCATACTAAGAGTCTTATGTCTGACATGTCATCATGTCATGCCTGCCATTTCACATATTCAAAAATCTGACCATTTAGATCTAGAAAAGGGCAAGCCAGATACAGGAAGGAGTGAAGGTGACCAAATGACTAAGCCCCGTATATGGGGGCGGAGGGTAGCAATATAACTAGGACTCAACTCCTAGTAGTAGTATATCCAGGGAAAGACTGTTCATTTTCCAGTGGAACGATGACATGTCAGCTAAAAGACCAGTCATCGTGTCACAGAGTCTCCTGTGACATTCTGGTGTAACTTTAATACTTTACACAGTGGCAATAAAGCAGTTATAGAAATTGTCTTTTTTTTTTAAGTATAAGGCTGTGTACTATGGTGGAAAGAAAATTGACTTTGGAGCTAAGACCTGGGTGAAATCTCTCCCAAGAGGGAGCTAGGTGACATTGGGCAGGATCCTTACCCTGCAGCAGTGTGGGAAGGTTAGCTCTGCATGTAACATGTCAACTCCCTAGCATACAACCTGACAGTTACTGCTTCATAAATGGTTGCTGTTATTTTTATTCTCATTCAGAGACAACGTA
Source organism: Avahi laniger (assembly GCA_963575035.1). NCBI lineage: Eukaryota > Metazoa > Chordata > Mammalia > Primates > Indriidae > Avahi > Avahi laniger. The sequence continues at coordinate 19,977 of CAUYSK010034553.1, forward strand.
TAATACTGAAAAGGTCGTTGACTTTTGTGTTGAATGACAGGACCAGCTAAATTCAACTGTTGAGATATTACAGCCTGTTAAAGAAGCCAGTGAAGCATTTTGATATTGAGTCAGCCAGATACTGGTACCATCCCTTGTTCACTGACAAATATGGGAAGGTAATTTCAGTAGGTCGGCCACCAGTGTGTGCCTTCCGAAACATTATAGTCATGTTACAGTAAACTTTTTATATTTGTTGCGTCACAAAGATTTATTGAAGTGATAAAAGTTATTATGGAAAACAGTGTGCAGTAACTATGGCAACAGTTATTTGATCTCACAGTAATTAGCTAAGCATTTAGTTGCACAATACTTTCACAATGCCTTCCTGGTTAGTTCATTAAACAAAATTAGCTTTTGTTTGAACTACTTTCCTACAGCATCCTGAATTGGATTTTGGTTCAAAAAAATTGGAAAGTATATTTTAAAACTACCTTTCCAACTTAAAGTTTATGGACATATTTGAGATTGCAACTGGTTTTTATTTGATTTTTTACTTATGCTACAGTATGATTGTGCTTCACTGGCTCATCCTTTGAATTTCTCTCGGTTTAGCAGTGTGGGCTAAGAAGTGAAGAGTAGAGTTAAAGACCATTATCTTAATTCTGGCCCTGCTCTTTGCTCATATTGCACATTGGGGTCAGCTGGTGTCCTTCCCATGACTTAGTTTTTATACCTGTGAGATTGGGTTGCCGTATCATGTGTTAGAGCCCTGAGATCACACAAATGTGGTCGTTCCTTGATAATCTTCCTGTCTCCTGCTAGACCTGTAGCTAGCAATTGCCCTGGCTTTTTTCTAAAGCCACCTTCCCCCAGGTGCCTCCTCTGCCCTGTTCAGCATCACTTGTGCTGTGTTCAATACCTCTCTTTTTGCAAAGTGGAGTATTTTGCGGATGATTCACCTTCATAAATGGTGATGTCATTCTCAGAGGACTTCCACTGTTCTTGAGACGAGGACTTCTCAGATTGTGCTTCTGCTCTGCATCCCTTCCCCACTCACTCCCAGTAGACAGGGATGCTTAACCCACACTGGTTTGCAGATTGGAGATCCTAAGTACAAAAGAAAGCATCAAGCATTCAGGATTTCAAAACAGACAGATAATGAAAATGAAAACAAAAAAATTATTTTTAACTTATTAAACATGAAGGGGGTTCCAAAGTAAATTAATAAAACAGGATTTGAAAAAATTCAGTGACTGTTCCTTGCATTAATTTCATTTTATTCCTGTCAACTTAGTGATTTTTTTTTTAGCTCGCTGAATTATTTTTAAGACAATACTAGGTTTAAACAACTAATTGCTTTCCAAGTTGCCGGTCAAGCTCTTCTCTCAATTAACTCTATGTCACCTACCAATTTTCAGTTAGACAATTTTTTGGCATATGGGTCATAATATTTCCAGTTCTATGCATACTTATTTGCCTTATTAGGTTATTGTTTTCTATGTAGGATAAATGCATCTTCAGTTTCACTGACTAGGGGTAGAATTCTAATGTTAAGAACCTATTTGTTCTTTATTAGTCCAGTAATTTTCCAGGCCAATCTGAAGATGATAATAATAATAGAATAATGAGTAATCCTAGGTGGCTTCAGCACCTGACTCCTTTTTCCCCCATCTTCCTCATTCCTGCTTTTATCCTGTGTGATTTTCACATCTCAGCTGATGTCTTCATACTTACTTTCCCTTCCGCATATTCTCTCTTCTCTGTAGAATAACGTCTTTCTCTCACTCCACTTGGGAAGCATTTGATGTCCTTTGATGCAATTTTTATTGTAGCTTCTGTGAAACTCTCTCCAACTTCTCTCACACCTTGTTCCCTGTCTTCTGGCTCTCTCATGTCATTTGTACCTAATTCTTGTCCATATGTCATCATACATTATAATTTTTGGTTAAGAACTATCTTGCCCAGTGGGCTGTGACCTCCCCCAGAGTAGAACCCCTCCTGACTCCTCCTGTATCTTCCCGTGGTCTCCAACATGTAAGACCATGCCCAGTGGACAGCCAACCAAACCAATGAGTTATCCTCATCTCACTGCTCCCCAACTTCCTGAAATCTACTCATTTGTATTTTCCTGTTGCCCAGCCCAGCCCTGCCCAGGCACTCTCTCAACTCCTCAAATTTTGTTTTAGTTTTTTTTTTTTTTTTTGAGACAGAGTCTCACTGTGTTGCCCGGGCTAGAGTGCCGTGGCGTAATCTTAGCTCACAGCAACCTCAAACTCCTGGGCTCAAGCGATCCTCCTGCCTCAGCCTCCCGAGTAGCTGGGACTACAGGCATGTGCCACCATGCCTGGCTAGTTTTTTCTATATATTTTTAGTTATCCAATTAATTTCTTTCTATTTTTAGTAGAGACGGAGTCTCGCTCTTGCTCAGGCTGGTTTCGAACTCCTGAGCTCAAACAATCCGCTTGCCTCGGCCTCCCAGAGAGCTAGGATTACAGGCGTGAGCAACCGCGCCCGGCCTTCAACTCCTCAAATTTTGATTCCTTTTCTCTAGACCTAGAAAATGTTCTACATATGAATCTCCAGTCACTTCAGGAAAAGAGGAATGGCAGTACTATTTATTGAGCCACCTAATGTGTTTTAGATACTGTAC
>CAUYSK010034554.1:0-37930 GCA_963575035.1 Avahi laniger
ATCAGCTTTGATGATTGCTCTCAATTGATTGTTGTCTACTTCTGAAGGCCACTAAGCTCCTCATCTTCAAGCCTCTTGTCTCCTTCATAAAACTTCTTGAACCACAACTGCTCTGTACTTCATTAGCAGTTCCTGGACCAAATGCATTATTGATGCCGTGACTTTTCTCCTCTACTTGAGGGCTCATTTTGAACTCAAATAAGAAAATTGCTCAAATTTGCTTTTTGTCTAACATTATTTCCATAGTCTAAAATAAATATAAAATAAACAGAAAGTAATAAAAATCATAATGCACATTAAAATGATGTATAACACAACCACATTTAAGAATGTATTCCAATATCAAACAGCAAATTTCAACAATGCTAAAACTGCAATCACTTTTACACCAACCTAATAGATGTTTACATGTGTAAATTTATCTATATCTATACATTTTAATCAACATATAATAAAAATGTATTATATTACAAAAGATTCTAATAAGTGGAGTCTATGGTAACAATACATTCTCTCTTACTCTCTATGATCTACAAAACTATGAATAGATAACCATCATACTTATGAAGGTAAAAATAATAATGAAGGAGACAGTAGCAATCTGTGTTAGGCAAAATTGTTAGATGTGTCCCAGAATTCTCATTCTCTGCTGTACCTACCCTGTGTTATTCCCTCCCCTTGAATATGGGCTAATCCTGTTAATACGATAGGATGTGATTTCCATGATTTGGGTACTAATCAGTTCACTCTAAATAAAAGAGAGAGTCTCACATATGGGCCTGTCCTAATCAGAGGAGTCCTAAAAAGAAGGTGAAGAGACGGAGAGGCACACTTCTCCTGGCCTGAAAGAAAGCAAACATCAATAGTGTAAACTGTCCATGGAGCCATGTGGCAAAAGAATGCCATTGACTTCAGGAGTTGAGAACTATCAGAGGTTCACAACACCTGCAATATAACCAGGTCCCCAGGCAGTATGCAGTGCAAGAGATGGGAGAGACAAAGACAGGGATACAAAAAGTAAAGTTAAAGGGTGAGGGGAAGTCAGAGGACCACCAGCATTCCCGTGAGTCAGGTTGCACTATCTGAAATCTAGTACCCGTTTTTTATTCTCTTTTTCATACTATAGATTACAATGATTTCATGTGAAAAGCTCGTGAGTTACAATGTGTAGAAGTTTCAAGTCTCCCCTAATAGTCACAAGATGTCATAGCTATTTATTCTTTTATCTATAGAAGCAGGAACACATAGCTCATTACTAAGCACAACTACACCTTACGGTATGTACGGTATGTACGGTATGAACTCAGCAGCTATGGACTATTCAACGAGGAACAAAGATATTATTACTTCTTATTAGGAGGTTAGCTCCCCATTAACTGAGACATTCTAATGAGAAGGGGAGGGAAGGAGCTCAACATGGTGTTTTTAAGAATTGGAGCCTGGGTCCCTTCTCCTGGGCTGTCATTTTGCAATCTTCCTTTACAGCCATTGGTGGCTTTCATGTCAAGCCACTCTGCAGCTTTTTAGGCATGAGACCCCTCAGGCTTTAGTGTGGGAGTCTGCTTTCCTGTGCTCCCAGATGTCTGGAATGTCCCCCAACTAGACAGTTAACTTCTGCTCTTATCTCCAACACCTGCTCAGGAAGCATTCCTTCACCTCCTCTCCTCCCACAGGCTCAAAAATGGGATACCTAAGCCCCAGTCGTCTTATCCCCATCAGAGAATGTTTCTTAACTGATCACTAGAAGAAAATGAGGACATAAATTCCACAGCAGAAGAAATGCATTCTTCCAACAACTGAATGAGTTTGGAAAAGGATCCTGAGCCTCAGACTGGTCTACATCTTGAGTGCAGCCATCTGAGACCCCCTACAGAACTCAATGAACCTGTGCTCAGTCACACTTCTCACCCAAGAAAATGGTAAAGAGTAAATTTCTTTTGAGACACTAAGTTTGTAATATTTTGTTACACAGCAATACAAAATGAATACAATATCCTTCATAAAAATCAAAAACCTCAGACAACTTGCACAAAATAATTGATAGTCACGTGGAAAAGGAAAAGGTCTCTTGAATTTGCAGTAATAAACAATGATAAGATATGAAATGATCTGAGACAAAAGACCTAAGGTGACATTTCATGGGAATGATAAAAAATTTTGTATTATTATCATCAATTTACTGCCTTAGAGGGAGTAGAAAAACATTCAGAACACTGAGTTTAAGCCGATACTTCAAAGTGCCCTCAGAAATATAATCCATAAAAGGAATGAAAATAGAGGAGAAAGTGGATGACTCTCTGAAGTTTGGGCAGCCATTGGATTGCCTAAAAATGGCTGAAAAATATTATGTGTGGGTGAATAGAAAAGCATAGAGATTAGAAAAATTTCTCTTAGGGTATACTTATTTGAAAAAAAAAGCAGAGGAAGAAGAAGATAAAGGAGAGGAATAATTCAAGGAGAAGAGGAAATAGACAAAAAAAGAACAGCAAAAATTGTTTGCTCTCAAACATCTAAATTTTATGGCTAGCTTAACAGTGAGTTTCTACAATAGGCAGTATTTTAAATTAGCATTGTAATGTCACCAGTGTTATCATAAAAATTTGCCTGAATGTTTATTTGTGTGTGTGTGTGTGTGTGTGTGTATGTGTGTGTGTGTGTGTGTGTGTGTGTGTGTGTGTGGCTATATACATACAGCTGTATATTTTTGTAATGTTTTACAGTTTGTAAATAATGTGTACAACCTTATTTCAATTTTTGCATTCATACTCAGAGGTCAAATATGTATTTTTATTATCAATTTATAGGCTCAAGTGTAGAGCTTAAAGAATCTAATAGGTACGGACAATTTTTGATAATTGTAATCTCAGCTGCAGTCATGCATTAACAAACATTTTATTTAATGTTCTGGCATTAACTAGAACAAAGTATTAAGGAAGAAAATCAGTTTTAGTGTGAGAGATAATTAGTTCACTTTTAAAGTACTGATATTGAGGAAGAAACTATATCAAGTCATAGAATTTATTTTTCCTGAATAATTTTCATTAGTTTTTAAAATATTAAAGGCTTCACAATTTTGAACTTATACTTTCAATGAAAATGAAGATTTCTAATAGATAACAACTAAAATAACGACGTGGTTAAATAGAACATTTGACCAGCAAACTTATCTGCATATTAGGTCTGTAAGAATTTTTTGATTGTTTTTGAGCTTAAGCTATGATTGAAACTGATAAAATTGAGTAATATTTGTATTGCTCTTGGTTCTTTGTTTAATTATTAGAATATATTCCTGAAAGTCAGGCTGTGGCAAGCTTTTGGTTGAGGATTATAGAATTAAACAAGACACTGTACAAGTAGTAAAATTAGAAAACTTATCTTTATGACTATGTTCCTCTTAACCCTGCCATGATTCTCCTCTTCTCAGGCAGTTATCAGCCCTAGCAATGACTTTTTGTATGAAGCAATCATTGTCTTGCTGCTCAAGGGTGAAAATAACAATTGTTTAAAAAATAAACCCTAAAATTAGGTGGCATGGAATAACACTGATTTTTCAATTTTTCACAATACTTGAAGAGGACTGGGTTTAGCTAAGTAGGTGATTCTTCTACATAAATGGGAATAAAGTAAGGTGGGGTTGCAGCGGACTGGAAGATGCAAGGTGCCTCACTCACAGTTTTGTCCTGGGTAGGGGGCAGATGGTTGAAGGGCTGGGCTGAGCAGAAATTCTGCAATTCTTGGTCCTTTATAATGTTTCTAGGTCCACCCTCTCTCTGTGCCCTTCCCATGTGCTCTATCCAAGGTGGTTTAGCCACCCAAAAGTGCAAAATTAGAGTTTCCAGGCATCTTTCAGGATAAATCCCTGAATTGGAGCAGCACCACCTCCACAAACTTCTAATAGCTAAAACAAAGTGTTTTCTATAACCACAATGAAATAAAAGTAGAAATCAACAACAGAGGAACATTGGAAAATAAAAAAACACATGGAAATTAAACAATATGCTCCTCAATGACCCTGGGTCAATGAGGAAGTTAAGAAGGGATTAAAAATTTCTCAAAACATCATGTTTGAACTGTGTTTTTCCAGGATATAATATTCTAGTGTTAAGGTTCTTTTCCTTCAGCACTGTAAATACGTCATGGCTCTCTCTCCTCAGCTGTGAGGTTTCCACTGAGAAGTCTGTTTTCAGATGTATTGGAGCACCTTTGTATGTTACTTGTTTATTTTTTCTTTCTTCCCCTAGGGCCTTTTCTTTATTCATAACCTTTAAGAGTTTGGTTATTAAATGCCTTGAGGAAGACTTGTTTGGGTCAAAACTGCTTGACAGTCTATTACCTTCTTGTACCTGAATATTGATGTCTTTCTCTAAGTTTGGAATGCACTCTGTTTTATTTTTTTGAATAAAGTTTCTACCTCAATTTCTCTCTCTACTTCCTCTTTAAGGGAAATACCTCTTAGATTTGCTCTATTGAGGCTATTTTCTAAATCTTGTAGGCATGCTTCATTCTTCTTTATTCTTTTTTTCTTCTGATTGTTCATTTTCAAATAGCCTATCTTCAAGCTCACTCACTCTTTTTTTCACTTGGTCAATTTTGCTTTTGGGAGACTCTGATACATTTCTTAGTTTGTCAATTGAATTCTTCAGGTCCAGAATTTTTCTTGATTTTTTTTTTTAATTACTTCAATCTTTTTGTTAGATTTCTCTGAAAGGCTTCTGAATTATTTTTCTGTGTCATCTTGAAGTTCATTTATCTTCTTAAGGACAGCTATTCGAATTTTTTGTCTGTAAGATCACATATTTCCATCACTCCAGATTGGTCAGTGGTACCTTATCTAGTTTGTTTGGAGAGGTACTGTTTTCCTGGATGTTCTTGTTGCCGTGAATGTTTGTGAATGTCCAGGCACGGAAGATTTAGGTATTTATTTTAATCTTCACATATTGGGCTTATTTTAACCCATCCTTGAGAAGTCTTTCCAGATATTCGAAGGGAATTGAGTGTTGTGATCTAAGACTTTGGTTACTGAAGCTGTATCAGTACTGGGGATACTCCTGGCCCATAATTCGGTGACTCTTAAAGACTCCTCGTGGTACCACCTTGGTGAACTTGGGTAAGATATGGGAACATTCCCTGGATTGCAAAGCAAAGTCTCTCACTCTCTTCTTTCACTCTTTGTGCTGGGCTGCTGGATTTGGGGGAGGAGTGATGTGCACACTCCCTGTTGGCCACCAGCACCAGGTCACACCTGAGGTTAGCCCAGTCTTACCGAAAGCCCGTGCAGACTGTTTCCTGGTTACCTCTGACGTTTATTCAAAGCCCAATGGGTCTTTAGTCAGCAGGTGGCAAATCCTGCTAGGACTGGGTCCTTCCTTTAGGGCAGCGTGTTTTCTTCTGGCCAAGAGTGGGTCTGGAAATCCTGTCCAGGAACTAAGACCTGGACTCAGGGGCTTCAGGGGTCAGCTTGGTAACTTTTTTTTTTTTCGGTTGAACTAACAACCAAGTATAAAACAAAGTCCTCTGACCTCTTGCCTTTTCCCAAGTAGAAGAAGACTCCCTGAAGTGCACTGCCTAGAGTTGGGGGAGGGGTGACACAGACATTGGCTTGACTCTTGGGGCTGTTGTCTCACTGGGTCATGTGTAGTAGCCCAAGTCCACTACCTCTGAGCCAGCTCAGTCACAGGAATTGCCCAAGGACTGCACCCTTTGTGGTCTGGCCTGACTGCCTTAAAAATTTGGTACAGCCTCCAGCCTGCTTTTTTTTCAGCTGGTGGTGGGGCTAGCCAGAGCTTGGGTTTAAAGGCAGTCTTTCCTTCTGTCTGGGCTGTTCTAAATCCTCACTCTCTGGGCCCTAGCAGAATTCTGCCCTGTGCTGTGTTCCCCTGTGCCAGGGAGGCTGTGAGTTTCAGTGCAAAGTCTCTTAATCACTTCACTCTCCCTCTCCACGCACAGATTCTCTTTCCATTCGGCATGATGGTGCGGCACTGCCGGAGAATGGGGAGAGGGGGCAGAGGCAATGCAACATTGTCTTTTCTGTCCTCTTCAGTGCCTCTTTTATTTATATGATGTTAAAACCAGGTAGCGTGATTGCTCAGCTGATTTTCAGGTCTTCTGAAGGTGTTTACTTGAGTGGATGTTTGTTGAATTTGGTGTTCATGCGGAGGGATGATAGAGCTATCTATTTGGCCATCTTGCTCTACCATGTCTCTAAAGAATTGACTTTAATAGCTAGTTTGGAAAAAAAAAATGGTAGTTCTGTCAGTTAAGCCACTTTCTACTTAACCAAAAAGTTTGTAGGACATAAAATAAAACTGATATTTTTGCATCTATTGTAATAATAATTAACTATTATTGAGCTCTTACTAAGAATTAGACATTAAATAAAATGTTTTAGATTTCATTAGCAAGTGATTCTCATACTCAATTATAGGGATTACTTTTATTATTCCCACTCCACAAGTGAGCAAAATAAAGGCTTAAAAAGTTCAATAACTGGCAGCTATCATTTTTGGAACTATGGCTGGTCTCTGTCCTGCAGGCTCTGTGTGCTTCTTCCTCCTTTTGCTCCCCTCTATGAGTCAGCTACACTTTCCTCCATCTCTCTGTTTGCATGTTAATTGATTCATTACACATATCTTGAATTGCTATTATTTGCAAGACACAGGTTCCTCATGGTATGAGGATTTTTTTTCTATGTAAATAATAGAATCTTGGCTGGGCATGGTGGCTCACTCCTGTAATCCTAGCACTCTGGGAGGCCGAGGCGGGTGGATTGTTTGAGCTCAAGAGTTCAAGACCAGCCTGAGCAAGAACAAGACCCTGTCTCTACTAAATATTGAAAGAAATTATCTGGACAACTAAAAATATATAGAAAAAAATTAGCCAGGTATGGTGATGCATACCTGTAGTTCCAGCTACCTGGGAGGCTGAGACAATAGGATTGCTCAAGCCCAGGAGTTTGAAGTTGCTGTGAGCTAGGCTGATGCCACAGTACTCTAGCCCAGGCAACAGAGTGAGACTCTGTCTCAAAAATAATAATAATAATAATGATAATAATAACAGAATCTCAAGTATAACAACCCTAGGGGGAAAAAGAATGTATTGATTCATATAATTAAATCATGAGAAAACTAGAGCTGCACCCGGGTTTCTGGGGTAGTTGAAACCAGACCGTCAAAGGCTGCCAAGGCATTCTCTCTTCACATTTGTGTCTGCTTCTCGTTTTGCTTCATACTTTTCTGCGGCAGACCATCTTCCCATGGCAGGAGAATGGTCACTGACAGCTGCAGAACCTCAGTGTCCCTCACTGGCAAGGAATTGAGTCTCTCCCTCTCTGTCAGATCCCAAATAAAGTAATATCCTGATCATGATTTCTAATCAGCTGAGTATGTGTGCTGTGTGCCACCCTTAACCAATCAAGGCCATCAGGAAACTATGACCTGAAGTAAGATGTTTTTCGTATTGAAACCATGGTTTCTTCTTAAAAAAATAAGGAGATATTTTACTGATTGAGAAAATAATAGATGATTACTATGCTCATTTTCCCCATGGCCTAACATAGTACCCCAGGCTGACTTCCTCATAACTGTTCAAACACATACCCAAATTTTCCCATGTTATGGAGGTTAAAGAGTAAATTCTCTTTCTCATTATGTCTTACTTACATTATTAAGAAGTAATAAACCGACTTCAACTGTGAAATTCCCACATGGCCTCATATTTACCTTTCATGTAGACTGTTTCACAAAACAGTGCTGATGTTAATTATTGGCTAGGCAGTCATTATACCACAGTCTTACAGCTTCTGATAAATTGATGGGATATGTGAGGCTGTATCTACAATAATATACTTCAAATTAATGGCTTAAAAATTGCATTGGATTTTTTTCTTTTAAAAAAAAAGCTCCCATAAAGAAGCATATGGGCAAAATTTCAGGTAATATATAGGAAAAAGCAGCTCTACAAAGAGTGAAAATGATGAACACATATAAAGGTCTCTGATGACCCTTATGATCCAACTTGAGCCAATTATATACTACAATATAGAGATAATAGAGTGGACTGTACATGCAGCCAATCCTTCACAAAAATCTGCCTCTTTCCAACAAAGATTTGATAATTAACATAGAATTTGATATTCTCTCAAAGAAGGTAAAATGAAAAGATTCTATTTTTACTGAAATACATAGTCACACTGTTTAAGAGACATTTAAGAAGTGATGGAGTTGGTGTCTTCTACAGATACATTGTGGAATAGGTGATCTTGCCAGGAGTGTCCATGTTTTTCTCGTAAACACTTAAGCGACATATAATTAAGGCTCCAAATCACCACTCCAAAAATATGGCCATAGGAACTTCAGGCATATGAAATCAAGTTTTCCCATTGCCCATAAAACTTTTACTATAACTTAGAGTAAAAATGAATCAGAAAACAGTAGGATTTCTAGTTTAAGTAATCAAATTCTTGCAGCGTCATTCAAGATGAAATAGATTTAACATATGGCAAGATAGCTTTCTAATATAGGTCATAAGGTATTTTTAAAGGAAAAAAATTGGTTATGGAGTTCACTATCAAAATGGAATTTTTCTTTAAATTTTAATGAGATAGGAGGACTAGTTGCTAGTGAACCTATTTCTAGTTCAAAACAATAAAAATATGCATTATCATATAGAAGAACATTTGCCTTTTATTAAATCATATACATTTTATGATGTTATTAAATAAACACAATTGTCTACAACAAAGTATAAAATGAGCTATAGAAATCTTATTAAATTTTACATGTTTAGTTCCTCTCAAAAATATCTATCCAGTTATGGCTAAAACAGGCATTGCTATTGTGTGTCTTAATGCATTGTTTTGCTCTTTTCTGAATTATTTTGCTCATCAATCGTGTGTTTCATCCTATTCTGACTTAAGTTTGTGAGAAATTGCCTTTTAACAGGAACCTTATTTATTGTTGGATTATGTTTATCCACCAATTCAAAGTTATCTTAAAAGTTCTAAATAGGTTATCAGTGATAAAAAGGTTTAGGAGGTATAATTTTCCTCCAGTACACTCTGAAAGCATAAATGTTGGTTTCCTACATTGGTTTTTAACTCATTTATGATTTTTCTTTCTTTGCTTTTTGCTTCAGGATACTTCTATATATGAGTACTTTTTAAGAGTAACTTGTTGATTGAGAGGGAGAAGAAAATTGACTTCTCAAAGGCCTATGGAAGTATGACAGAACATGCCCCGCGGCCAGCACTTTAGAGGAAATGGGATCAACCTCTTAAACCTGGAGTGGTTAAAAATAGGTTTCAAAATGGGGCTATTGACAGAGTTGAATCTAAGAGAAGGGCTGGTGCTAAGATTTTAGGAGGAAAATGAAAAAAACTAGGAAAAAGATTGGTTCAAATTAGAGATGGAAGAGGAAATCTCACTTGATAAATGGAAAATAGGTCTATGTGATTATACATACGAGAGTCTGTGTGCTGGGGCGTGTGTACACATTAGCTACAGCTGCAGACATGTAAAAGAAATATTCTCATCTAACAGAAAAATCTATAGAAGTAGTAGCTCAGCAAAGCTATTCAATAATAAATTAATACTTTAAAAGCATACAATCAATATGGTATTTCTAGTGCTGCTTATGTAAGAAATATAATATTTGTTTAATAAAGACATTTTAAAAATAAAGTAAAAGAATAGCAATTTGAAAGTATGTACAGTGAACAATATTCAACTAAGCACTGTTCATGTATCATTTGATTTAATAACTACAAAAGTGGTAAATCTTATTGTAATGTGCTTTTTCAGATGAGGGTACTGAAGCGCAGACAGTATACTGATTCTATCACACATTACATGGCTGACAAATTACGCCTCTGGAATTTGGGGCTAGACCGTCTGCTTAAGGAGCCTGTATTTTCAATCCCTCTGCTCTACATTCTTCAATCATTATATACACATACTCACTTTATAAGACACCACTTTTCAGACGAATCATTTTACTCATTTTTGACTTAACCAAAAGCAGGGGCAGTATGTCTGTGTTAGTTTAAAAATAAATTCTATCATAGACTCTCCTTGTTCTCTTCTCATTTTTCAAACTATTTTCTTTCTTCTATTTATTCTTTCTTCCTTACGACTCAGAAATCTAATGTAGCCAAGTGTCATCTCCAATAGCTAGATGTATATCTTACTCTTTAAGAATTCTAGAAATGAATGTTTCACGTCAATCAATTACCAATTACCAATATAATACATGGTTTTCAAAAGCTGTATAAACATCATCTGCAAATTGAAAAGACAGGTCCTGACTTGCTCAGTATGTGGATAGTTACAATTTCTTATCTTTTGCAGAAAGATATCCTATGCAGCTGGAGTAGACACATGAAGCTGATTGGACCTTCCTGTGCAGTTACCTAGGGGAGATGTGTGTTCATTGGCCCAGCAGCAGTCACCTCAGATGCCAGAAGCACACTTATAAGCCGAGGCAACCTTGCATAGCACTTCTACATCCTGTGTTTCCGGTGGCCCCCCTGTCTCTGGGCTCTTTTCCAGAACAGTAACCAAGACATGTTAAAGAGCAAATTTTATTCTTTTCTTTTCTCACTGGATATTACATTTTATAGTATTATCACTTTTGATATTTTAACCCTATCTCTGCCTTACATATTTTTGTGTGGGCTCCATTATAATAAATTCATGAAAATATATTTTTATGCGATTCCAGTTTATTTGCACTTTAGAGAAAGGATGATCTGAGCACACAAGGTCTCTAGGTATGATCAATTTTTTTAGTATATATAATTTTCAATTCTTCATGAAACGAAGGATTCATACCTTTGCAGAATAGCAGACAGGCTTCCTGTTATGAGATACTTCAAGCTCTTACATACATTTATATAATCTTAGAAAAATGTAGCTTCTTTATACCTTTTAAAAGAAATCTCCCAGAATTGGTACTGGATACAATTTAAATAATGTTTCTTTCAATAAATACATACAATATAGAATATGAATCTCATTTTAAATGATTTTGAAGGACTAAACTTAGTTTCTTTGACTATGAAAATGCTCACAAAATTTTCCAATATCACGTTCACTGAAAGTTGAATAAATTTGCTGTTCATCACATCTAGTGATTGTTAGTGAGAATGTTAAACAAAATTAGATGCAGCACTTAATTCTCTGCCACTTGGCTGCACACATTAGTGTTGTTTTTTTGCATTGCAGTCTATCACTTCCCTTTGGTTAAGATATTTCAGATACTTTGCAACTAATGTAATATTTCTTATTGAAATCAATTTAAGTGTCCTTTATATTGGAACATGACACAATTTTATGTACAGAATACTTGGGGGAAAATTTAAAAACAAATTTTTTTTTCTTAAAATAAGACAAATTTCTTGGGTTTATTTTGTGAAAAAAAAGAGTCTTATTGCTTTCTCCATTTGAAACATATGCCCTTCAGTAAAAAATTACAGAATTATATAATCAATGACAATTTACTCTATCATTCTACATGTGAACAATAACAATCATATGCTAGATATTTTCTATTTTCTGAAATGAAAAGGGAAAATAAATGTTTACTAAGTTAAGTTAGACTTTCCTTCAAAAAGAAAACAAAACAAGCAAAACAAAAAAAAAGATAAGTGAAAACAAATTATAATAATGTGTGAGTTTGAAGGCACACACATGGACATATTCTTAATTTTGTACACACAATGATAATTTTAGGATTTTTCTGAATTCACGATGAAGAATGGCACTAAAATTGTTTCTGTATAATTGATTTATGTAAATATTTCCCAACCATGGGCAATTAGCTATACAAATATTGCAGTAATTTGAATGGGACTGTAGAACATTATCCTAAGTGTGATATCTCAAGAATGGAAAAACAAACACCACATGTACTATTTAATAATTTGAACTAACTTATGGGTACACATGGGCACAAAAGAAGTAAAAACCATTGGAAATCAAGAAGTGGGGAGGAAGGAGCAGTGGAGAAGTAAAAACCTACTTAGCATACAATGAACATTATTCAATGGATGGGCACACTTATAGCCCCGACTTAAGCATTATAAAAGCTATCCATGTAACAAAAACATTTGTACCCATTTAATATTTTGAAATTAAAATGTGGGTAAAAAACAATATATGGTAAAAAACATTATATATCCTTATCTCTGTAAAATTAGTCCCAAAATGATTGCTAAATGTAGCATGATAATAAGATGATCCTATGAGAATCCTGCGGCATCCTTTTTGTTTTCAAGTTACACTATAATGGAAGCAATATTTTACAAGTTTCCTCAACGATGGTTTTCTTGAGATATTTCCCCTCTTTCATTCTTTCTTTGAACCTGGGAAAATACATGAAATTTGAGACAAAGGCATAATAAAGTTTAATAAACAGATAATCATATAAACATGTCTAGTCAGCATTACATGGATAAAATACATAAAGAAATTAAGACTACCTGGGTAACCTAAGTCTGGAAAAGAAAATTCATTCACTTTACTTCCAATATTTTTCCTCATTTTTCTGTTGGAGAATTCAAGACATTCAGTCTCTTAATATACCATATATGTTTCATCTTAGAAGTATTTACTTCAGGGTAACTGCACTCGAATGTTTATAGCAGCACAATTCACAACTGCAAAGATGTGGAAACAACCCACGTGTCCATCAATACATGAGAGGATTAATAAAATGTGGTATATGTATAACATAGAGTACTACTCAGCCAGAAAAAACACTGGTAATCTAGCACCTCTTGTATTATCCTGGATAGATCTGGAATCCATTCTACTAAGTGAAGTATTCTAAGAATGAGAAAACAAGCATCACATGTACTCACCATGAAATTGGTATTGTCTGATCAACACTTAAGTGCACATACAGTAATAACATTCATTGGGTGATGGGCAGATGTGAGAGGGAAGGAAGGGACGGGTATATTCACACCTAATGGGTGTGGTGCCCACTGTCTTGGGGATGGACAGACTTGAAGCTCTGACTGGGGCAAAGGCAATATATGTAACCTAAACATTTGTACCCCTGTCATTTGCCAAAATAAAAAATTAAAAAACAAACAAAAAAAGATAATTGTTCTATCATCAGGTTGCTGTTTTTTATTTCCTTACAACTTCATATTCTTTTTGGAGAAACAATCACTTCCTATCCTTTTTACATCTCTTTTGCCTATCTGCGTGTCAATCCTTTCAAAGTCTTTATATAATAAATTCCTAAGTTTTATTATTTTGTTATATATATGGTTCTGTATTTCTCTCTATATATAAAATTAAGTAGTTTATTAAGAATATATGGAGACATAAGAAAATGTCTTTCATTTTTTGGATTATCCGATGTAGGTTGTGGCTGGGAAGAAATTTGCTGTAGTGTAGTGATGAGAAGTCCTCTCTGCAAAGACCGTGCAAAGGTGCTGGAGAGACTGATAGTGTGTTTGTGCTTTTCTCAATGGAAGAAAGAAGACGGAGGAGGAGAAGGAGGAGAAGAAAGCACGTCAGGAAGGCTAGAGCAGAATTGATAATTGTTAATCAAAAATTTGACAAGTAGAGCAAGGAATGAAAATAAGTAGTCTGTAATTTTCAACTGTATTTGGTAAACCACTGGAGTTCAGCAAGAAAATGAGAGAACTGGCTTAAATTTTTTACTCTTTTGTTGGTATTCCAATGAATTCTAACCACTGTGTTGACTAGACTTACAAAAGGATGAAAACAGAAATAGAGAGGCCAATGAGAAGGTATTATAAAATTCTGGCAGAAGATAGTGATGGCTACTATCTAAAACTTATTAAAATCATGAATAACTGAATGTGGCTTAATAAAAATTGAACAATCATATTCCACAACACTGAGGTAGAAGGCAGGCCTTAAAGTTTGAGGTACTAGTTTTAAGGTAATTATAGGAAAGTACCAGTGAAACTAAATTTATCTAGTGGCTACTGTTTTCTAGGCACTCGGCTAGGCAGTTGGCATGCATTATATTCCTAAATCATCTCAATCTGTCCATGAAGAAGAATTGATTGCCATTCTTTCAAAGGAAGATGAATCTGAATCAATGATTAGATAGATGCTCTTGGATAAAAAATGTTTCTAAGTTGTTTGATGAGATTTATTTCAAAGCATTGTCTGACAGAAATGTATGGCAAATATATAAATGAAAATCTCATCCCTTAGGAGTGAGTACACACAGGCTCAGAACACAATAGAATGAAGAAAGGGTTAGATGAATTTATGGATGATTGCTTTAGGGTAGATTGTTAAAGCACTTATTAGAAATACACACATGGTGAGCATCGTCAAGCAATGGTTGGGAACAATGCAGTGAATTATTTTGTGGTTTGACCCCCTGTGTCTCTTCTTAATACTTTAATGAAAGATGAAGCCACTGGTGGTAGAAATACTTTAGCTTCTGGAAGTCCCTGTGAGGAAGCACACTCTTGCTTGAGCCAAGTAATCAGGCAGACACTGTGTGCTTAATTAGTTTTCCTGGCAGAGGGACCTCTTTTATTTTTGGTAAAAGGACAGAAACTTCCTCCCTGTCCAATTTGGTGATTGAAAAAACAACTTTATAAAGTTACTGTTGATAGTTGTTATATGATTATAGAATATGATTTAAAAATACTAGAAAACAGAATTAGTTAAAAATTCAAATTATGCAAATATTCTCTAATTTGAGCCTTATTTTGTTAGTTTTAACTTAATGCATTAAAAAAAGCTGGGAAAGTATTTAAACATTTTTATTGAGTTTTTAAAAGCCATTTTCATTGACTTATGCTTGAAAACAAACTCCAATTTCTATTTTTTTCCTGCATACTTTATCATAATTAATAGTAGTTATATCAGATTAAGAAGGCATCTTATATATCTAAATTGTAGTTTGGGGAGCTCTTATTACCATTTTATATAGCATATTGAACAATATTTCTAGCAATTTCATATTCCCTAAATAGCATTTTCCTTTCATATTTTGGCCTAGTTTTACAAATATTTTGATAGATGGTTTTATGCCAATAAAGATCTTTAAATACCTCTTTTTTCTTTAAAATACAATATAAATGAAAATAAATATAAATATGTAGAATATAAATAGAGTGCAAAAACATTTCTGAAAGAGAACTCTGGCTGAATAATGCAGAATGGAAATAAATTTTCAAGGTAATAAAAGCCACAGCTTTAACAATTAGAGTTTATAGTTACCATGACTTTCCATGTCCAATATTATCATTTTTATTTAACATAGCAATTTATAAAATTTATTTAACAGTTTTCCCACGGTGACAACCATTTCTGAAAGATTTTTCAAAAGATCGAGAGAAAACTGCTATTCAATTTGCAATTTGTTTAAGTAGAAATCGATCATACAATGTAAACATGTGTTCTTAAATGTATAATTGCCAACACTATAAAATCATACACCCAGAATTTTTCATTATACTTTTACTCATCCTTGTAAATCTTAAATGAAATATAAATTATTGAGATTTCTGATAGTAGCAACATTAACCTCTTTGTTTTATAGATAGTTAAGTATGAAAACTAAAACATTTTAAAGAGGAAGTCTTGTTGGGAGCTTATTTGTATGTGTGAGTTTTCACTACCCAGAGACCAAATATCTCTACATTTTTATTTATTTCTATCCAATTTTCTTCCTACAATGATATAGAAATTTTCCTTTGGCACAAAATATGCTTTGAAAACAATATTTTTAATAAGAAAATAGCCAGAATAATATAACTAAGCCCTTATAGTGAATATTTTACCCTATTTGTTTGGCCACGTTTATATTACACGCTATACAAATAACTTCTGTATATAAAGTTTTGGTTTTTTTGTTTGTCTATTTTTTGTTTTGTTTTTTTTTCATTTAAGAGACAGGGTCTCGCTCTGTTGCCCTGACTGGAGTGCAGTGGCATGATCACAGCTTAGTGCAGCCTCGAACTCCTAGGCTCAATCGATCCTCCTGCTTCAACCTCCCCATAACTGAGACTACAGGTGAACACGCCCATACCTGGGTTAAATTCTTAATTTTTTGTAGAAATGAGGTTTCACCATGTTGCTCAGGGTGATCTCGAACTCCTAGGCTCAAACCATCCTCCTACATTGGTCTCCCAAAGTGCTAGGATTACAGGCATGAACCATCATGCCAGACCTGTTTCTAAGGTTTTAAGCATATTTCTTATTATTTCTTTTGGATTAATTAATAAATGTGAACAATTTAATAAATTAATGATATTCCTTTAAAGGAAATTAATGAATCAAAATGAAAAATATACTATTTTAAAATCTACTTTCAAATGTTTCACAAATGATTCCTATAATTAAAAGATATCTCAAGAGTGCAAACTAAACTTTGAACAGTATTGCATATTATATTTGTCACAATACCCAAAAATTACATATTGTAACACACTTAAAATTTTTCATTTATTTTGTTACTAGCTACTTTAAAATTACTTATATGCTTATTAGACAGTAATTCTGCCTGAATTTCCCAGCCATGCCCTTTTCCTAGTCTTAAATGAGAAAAGGCATCTTCTTTTTTTCAATATTTCTATGAACAATATGTATATTAATCATATTAACTTGTCAAATGTTTTTTCAGAATTATTGTATGCCTTTTAACATTTATATGGTATTGTTGATATTCTAAAGTTTTAAACTTTTGTATTATATTTTTTAATATTTCTACTTTATGATTTTTTCTATTGCTTTTGTATATAACACTCCTTTTCCTTATGAATATTAGATAAAATATATGCATTTTTTATTCACACTATATTGTATTATCTTACTTTTTATATTTATTTTACATTTACATTTTCAAAATATTTGTAATTTATTTGTCCTACTTTGAAACTAAACTTTTTAATTATTTAAAAATTAATCACATCATATTATGCATTTCTTTATTTTTCTTCTGATATTAAGTGCCATCTTTTGCTAAAGTATTTTAAACTGTCAGATACTTCAGAGTTGTCTGCTCCACTCTATTTCAGGTTTTTTTTCTGGTTTAAAAAAAAATTTTTTTTTGAAGGTGATTGGAAGATGATAAATATATATTTTTTAAATGCTTGGGATTAATCATCTCTTGCTTTTAACTGAAATGATAAATTATCAGCAAACAAATTGAATCAAAACTTTCTATCAAACAGTATAATTAAAAGAGCCATAGCAATTATAATGCAATGCATACACAAAAAAAATACCCTTGAAGGGATTATGACATATTCATTACCTCTTTTTTTATAGTAGAATGGTTTACCCAAGTGATAACATGAATACCTCAGAAGAAATTCTGCCACCACACATTATGTTCGCAGATCTGTCACTATCCATAATTTGATACATGAAGAAATTAAATCATTTCTCATTAGAAATGCCATTTGAAATTATCTTCATCAGAGAAGAAAATTTCAAGACTTCAAAAAGAATAGGAAGTATTAAAACCAAAGTATCCAGCATACTATTCCAAATTAATTCTTTATTTTAATAATGTGAAGAGCTAGTTCTCTTTTCTTAAAAGTTTTATCTGTCCTTCAATTCTGATAAATTAAGAAAGAATGAACTAGAGTTGGATCGAGGTTACATTAGACTTCCAAAAAAACAGATACAATTGCTTTAACTCAATTAAATTCATCCGGGAAGCTAGTGGCCTGGCAAAGTAGTAAGAATGCGTATTATTCTCCTTTGTCTTTACAGCCATGTGGAAGAAAAATGTGAGTGATATAGAAAGGAATCTTTAGCATTTTTGGCAAGGATAATAAGCAAGATTTAAATGTTATTTGCAATTTTAAATCACTCATAGATATGTGTCTTTATGTGCATAAATGGAGAAGAGATTTTGATATGAGTATCATGCTTAGATCAAATCTCACAAACGTAAGAATTTCAAAATGACCATGGAAAATCTTTGTCAGGAGAAAATATGATCATGAATTGAGATTGATGTTTCAGGTTTAGCCCCAGATAATTCCCAGATTGAATGTGTGATCCTGAAATTGCCCAGAGTGTTTTGATTTTTTCAGAAAAAATAATCCCAAATCAGAATACTTAAGAGATTGTTGGCTTACATTGTTTTATTCAAACTCCTGGCCACTTTTCTTACAAATAAAGCCATCAATTTGCAAGGGTACATCCAAAAGGCAACTCAGAGTGAAGTACTTGGAGTTACTTTAAACCTAAAATGTTCTCATTCAGCTAAGAGTGTCCAGGTAATTAAGTTCTGGATAAAGGGATATGAGTATAAGTATTATGTCCAACTTCCAAGTAATATCTTTAAAAGAAAGCTACTTGCCCCTCCCTCATTTTTCTCACTACCTGACCCCTCAACCCCCCACCCCTGCCGCACTCACGCCTTTCCTGTACCGGAGGACACTTTCATGTTGGTGGTAGAGAATTCTCAGTGAAGGCCAGAGCAACACAGAGGATGGATCTGTGTTCATGAAGGACATTATAGAGGAAATCCACAGTTTCCCTAGTTTGCTTATCAATTTAGATGTTTGCATTGAAAGAAAGAAAAGCTTTCTATCTTGTTTTTATTTAGTCTCTGTTAAAATAATTGAAACAAAATCTTAACTAATGTATTTTTACATTTTTGTCCATAGACAAATAAAACATATAGAAATGTTTTATTTAATTTTCTTATATAATACATATTTCTATTCTCCTTTGAATACATGTACTCATGGTCCTTAAGGTTAAATACCTGGAAATAAAAATGCTAAGAACATGGAATATTAAGATTATTTAATAGATAATTTCAAATTGATCTCCAAAATAACTGAACTATTTTATACCACCATACAGCAGTTCATATGAATATATCTTTCCTGCTCATTGTGATTGCTTGCATCTGTAATCTCAGCAATTTGGGAGGTTGAAGCAGGAGGATGCCTTGAGTTTAGGGATTTGAGATGTGCCTGGGCAACATAACAAGACTGTGACTCTAAAGAAATAAAAAAGTTAGCCAGGCATGGTAGCACACCTATACGTAGTCCCAGGTACTTGGGAGACTGTGGTGGGAAGATTGTTTAAGCCAAGAAATTCAAGGCTGCGATGAGCTATAATTGCACCATTGCACTCCAGCTTTGGTAACATAGTGATACATTTCCTGATTGTCTTCTAGCATTTGATATTACCAACTAATGACATTTTGCTAAAATTCTATGAAAGCATTGTCATTTTTTTCAAGTTTAAATATTAGTTTAAAATCCACAACTTATCATCATTACTATTTTTCAGTCATTACTAATTTTTTTTAGACCTACATATTTCTATTTATAGTATTCTGCATTCTGTATTCCTTACTTTATTTCTAATCTTCCATTTAGAATGGTTTTCCATATGCCTACTGAACAAACCCACCTCTTTTTTGTAGTATTGGTCTTCTGGTAACATTTTTGCACACCATTTGTCCAAAAATTGTTTATTTCATGTCAGTTATCAATGAATACTTCCATGGCTAAAATTCTGGTTGAATGGTTATTGTGTTAAATACTTTAATTATACCTTTCTGTGCATTCTAGATTCCACTGTTTCTACTTTGGTTTCAGTTGATTTTAGTCTAATTACCTGTGCCAGTTATTAAGTTGTGTTTGAGCTTCATATCAGCCTTCTACAGTTTGCTTTGTGAGGTTGATTATTACAATCTACAAACCACATTTCTGCTTTGTCAAGCAGTTCTACACCAATCCCTGCCAATAAGGTGCAATAGAGGAAAATTACAAGACTGGAAAACTAAGGAGAGTGTTGCTTCTTTCTGGTTACCTCCAAAGGGCTTCCTATTTGTTTGAGGTCCCTGTTACAGATTTGAAAGATGTCATTTCTATATTTATCCTTGTATATATATCTTATATAAGATTAAGCACTTATAAAGATTACACTAATCATACTTTTTGAAGTTTTATATTTTCCTTTCACCATATAACAATTTTGTATATAAATTTATTCATTTCCAAACCATTTTAATTATTATTTGCTTTTATATTATACAAATAAAACACTTATTTAACCTATTACCTATTACTAAGCTTTCAAATTTGTTTGAAAACTTTTTATATTTCATAATTATTATTTTAATATGACACTTACCTATCATATAATATTCTCCATTTTAAAGCTTAGAGCATTTTAAAGCATTTCAAAGTTTATCATCTATGCCAGAATATGAAAATCTTGAGAAGATACTGCTTTTCTTTCTTGCTAATGAGGAATTTGAAATTCTGAGAGTTAGATGGTTTACTCAAGCTCACACACTAAGTAATTTTTTGGTTTTCTTTTAGGTTATGACAAAACTAAGCTATTTCTATAACATTAACATTATTTTTTTTATCCTTTGCTTTTTGTTTGCTTGCCTCCTTGTTTTATTGTTTTGGTTTCTAGTGTCAATCTGCCATATTTCTAGCCATGGTCAACAGTTTTCATCTGAGGATTAAAACCTCACTCACTGTTAGGGCATGTGGTTTCAGTGGGACTTCATCTCTGCAAATAGGCAAGGAACATGTGGTGGATTTATCTGTTTGCTGACAGTTTTCAGAATTGGCCATGAGACACAAGCATTACCAACCATGCTTAGAGTCATTTTTAGAAACTTTAAGGGCAAATTTGGCTTTGAACTGATTGCATGTGAAGCTGGAGGTGCTGCAATCATCCTGTCATGCATATGTAAATCAATAATAAAACCAGCACGTGGAAAAGAGCAGAGCTTAACCAAGAGACAGAAGCAGACCTGTTTTAATGACGTAGCTAGCACTTGGAATTCAATCATTCCCAAAGCGAGTCATGCCCACTTACAGCTCCTTTATACAATAGGCTATTAATGGTCAATCTTAGTTTTTATTGGACTTCTTCTCTGAGCCAGTGAATATGCAGTACTTTATCTGATATAGCCACTTTTAATGCTTAAAACAACTATGTAAGGCAGATGTTACTGTTATCTTCACTTCACTGATAAGATAAATAAGGCTCAGAGTTTGTTATATGACTGGTAATATATCAGAATCCACGGAGTGGATGTCATGATTAAAATTTAGTCAGTCAGAATGTAGAGTCCAACATTTCTCTCTATTGTTTTTTTTTGAACAAGTGTGATTTGTACTTCTGCCGTTAGAACCACAAATGTCCCTACTGATATGGTAAGGAATTATTAGTACGGAAATTATAGTCTATTTTATTGTTTTGTGATGCTCTATTTTAATTTATTAACTTTTCTAAAAGTTAATACAAATAAAAAGAATTTTTGTTTGGACTTTCATGTTCAGGTCGTCTTTCTGTTTTGTTTTTTTTTTTTTCACTTTTAATTATTTATTTAACAAATACTTCCTAAATAGACTTTTTTTTTATTTCAGCATATTATGGGGGTACAGATGCTTAGGTTACATATGTTGCCCTTGCCCCCTCCCCGCTAAGTCCTAGTTTCAAATATGTCCATTCTTCGGGTGGTGCACATTGCACTCTTTGTGTATGCATATACCCGTCCCTTCCTCCCTCTTTCCCCCTCCCCCCTCCCCTTGCCCAACATCCAATAGATGTTATTCTTATATATGCACTTATGTGTTGATCCGTTAATACCAATTTGATGGTGAGTACATGTGGTGCTTGTCTTTCCATTCTTGAGATACCTCACTTAGTAGAATGCGTTCCAGCTCTATCCAGGAGAATACAAGAGGTGCTATATCACCATTGTTTCTTAAAGCTGAATAGTACTCCATGATATACATATGCCACATTTTATTAATCCATTCATGTATTGATGGACACTTGAGTTGTTTCCACATCTTTGCAATTGTGAATTGTTCTGCTATAAACATTCTTTGTGTTTTTTATTTGCTATCTTTTCATGGTACAGAATACATTGATGATTAGGACCAAATGGAAGTTAATATGGGAATGAGTTATATTCCTCATTGTCAGTAAGTTTTGTGGAATAATATTCCTTGGATATAATACATCTGTTTTAAATAATTACATTGTCCTGTTATCTGCCCTTCACCAAATGAACATATAAACTAGCCCGTTAATAATGTAGTTGACTCTGCTCAGGGTCTGTTTGGACATAAAATATGAGTTTTATGAACATTAGCAACAATGATATACTATTTTAAAAATACAGAGTGATTTCCTTTTTCTTTTTTCTGTCTTCACAACATTTTATGAAGTTTAATTGATAATTTTAATAATTACAAACTAAATGTTTTAGATTGAGAAAAATGTTTTTTTGGTAGAAAGAATCTAAAGTACTTAAAATTCTTGTAAGTCTTTTATTATTACTCACAAGCATATTCATAGCAAAATTTTTAACATGAGCCTTTAAAAAATATGAAGGAATAAAAGATGCAATCTGAGTGGAATGCAAGAAAACATTTTCTTGTGTGATAATCGGGTAATATAACTGTAATTTGCTTCAGAAAAAAAAGGATAGCATTGTCCTGCCACAGAAATAAAACTCTATGTTTTTTGATAGAAACCATAAAAACTCACATTACTCTGTTCTAAATTGAACCATTTAGAAAACCTGCTACTGTAGAATCACACAATTTTTCTGTAAAAATGTAAATCTTTTATATTCCAGGATACTATTATTAGAAACAATAAAATATACTATTGTAAGATCGATGAGGGCTGAGATGAAAATATTCTTATAAGCTAAAAAAGACAATCAGTTTGATAATTAGAGCATGCTAATTACTCTCTACCAGCAACAAAAAAAATGCAAATGATATACAGCAGGAAATTAACAGCAGTTACTGCTCAATATTGCATGACTTTTCCATTAAGAATAATATGAGAAGTTGTTAAATTATAGAAAATGAGAATAATGAGGCTAGAATATTAAAGAGCTTTAGGTTTCCGGTCTGGCTATGGAGGAAATCATTAGAAATGATTCTGAACAAGTGTTACTTGCTGTGTGGATTCAGCAAGCTCGTTGAGTACAATGGGGAAATCTTCATGTATGCTTTTGTTTTTACGAGAACGAACAAGACTGAGTATTTTGGCTCAGCTAGAAGCAGTTCAGTAACCTTTCCTGAATAATACATTTGCCCAAATCTGCTAACACCATTTCACCCTTTTCTTTAAAAATGTTAGACTCATGGAACAATGAATATAATTTACCACAGTCCCAGAATAATCTAAAGAGTTGGAGGAAATCTTTGTAATTACAAATCATATTTTTAAAAAGGAAAATGATTATATGACTAAGATTTAGATAAAACATGAATACAGTAAGAAACTGAGAAACTTTACTTCATCACACATATTCTAAAAAAGGAGTCCTATCAACTATTTTTGGAAAATGTGAATATGAAAAAATTGCATTAGAATAGAGGGCCTAATTCACCAGCCTCCTCATATAATTTTGTCTGTCAAATGTGATACAAATACAGCAAGTGTAAAACCTAAGAAGTTTTATATTAAATATGTGTTTGGAAGAATGTACAATTATAAAATATGCCTTACATTCTGTGGGGAATAATATGCTCCACAAGAGAAAATTATATTAATTTATTTAAACCAGTAGGACATACTTTAGTACACTTGTAAATTACATGAAAATTAAATCTATTATTTCAAGAAAAGTGAAGGGGAATGGGAAGCAAACATAATATTTGCAACTTCCGGGTTTTATTTAGTTAGGAATTTTTAACAATTAATTGAATATATCTATATATGTTTACCTCAATGTATGCTATAACATATACCAGTTGTATTTTGATATGATTTGACTACTTCATTTTGTTGTATTCTTAATCTAACATCATGCATTTAAAATTTTTCTAAAATTCCAATGTGAAATTAATAGACATTCAATATATTCTATAAACACTTTATCGGAG
Source organism: Avahi laniger (assembly GCA_963575035.1). Lineage (NCBI taxonomy): Eukaryota > Metazoa > Chordata > Mammalia > Primates > Indriidae > Avahi > Avahi laniger. The sequence goes on from CAUYSK010034554.1 coordinate 23,858, forward strand.
ATCATGATCATTATATGACAAGCAATAAACGTATTTTCACCTGTAGAGCAGAGTTTGACATTTACCTTTTCATACCATCCAGTAACTACAGTTTCTCTATGAAAACATTTCTCCTTTACTCACAGTTTTTTCTAATAAAATACAGTGTTATTATCACAATCTCCTCCTTTGCCTTATTTTTCTCTTAATATTTATTTATTACAGCTTGTGCTCATGGTTTCATTTGTGGAAAGACATTTTAAAAGCATCCTGTAAGTATTACATCACTAAAACTATTCCACAACAAAATTATTGGCATAAATAGACGTATCATTGCTAAATACAAGCTGTTGCTAACTACTCATAAACAAGCGTAGCCCTCTCTTGCATAATATCATTGCACTCCAGGTAGGCAATTCAGTCCTTTGGAAATATCTCCAAAACAGCCCTTTAAATGATTATTGCCCAGTAAATACACATTTTACTGCTTAGTACCTTGTTGTTTTTGTTGTTTTTGTTGTTTCCACCATAGCAGTTTTCAGAACAATTTCTCTGAAATTAATATCATACTGTTTGTATCCTTTAGGATCTGTGCCAACTTTTTCATCAAAATACAAACAAATAGGATCATGAGGAAGTCAGATTTTCCCTAATCTTTTACACTTTCTAACTTTCTTCATTGAGATCAGGTGATCTCCTTCCACTGAGCACACAGGAAGCATTAAGACAGCTTTCATTGCAAAGGAGTTAGATGGACACAGTAATATGAATGCTTTTCCTACCTGCTGCTAGTTTTCACAGCTGAATCCATCATGATAGGACCTGCGTGTAACCTGACAACGTCCAAAATGAAGGTGCTATACAGAACTTCCTGGAGGTGTCCTTATGATTATATTGCACTTTAAATTGTAGCAGTAGATAGTGGGTCCAGGGTCTGAGGTACCCTTAGGAGTATCACTTCAAATGAAAGATGGAAGTAAAAGCAATAATAGTAACAAAATATGTACCCTTTGAAAGTGTCTAAAACCACAATTTTAAATAAACTATTTTGGTCTGTGTAATAGTTACACGTGGTAAGTAAAACGAATGCGGAATATTGAAGTTTGAAATCATTTTTTTTTTATTTCAAGGTATTATGAGGGTACAAACATTTTGTTTACATTTTATGTCTTTGTCTTACCCAAGCGAGGGTTAGAGGCATGCCCTTCCCTTCTACAATGCTTCCTGTGTCCTTTAGTTGTGGATTTACCCTCCCATCCCCCTAATCCCTGGAGAGTATTATTAGCTTGTGAGCACCCTAGTGTTCATCGGTTAGTAACAATTTGATGGCGAGTACAACTGGAGACCATTCTTCCGATCTTGTGATACCTCACTTCGGATAATGGGCTCAAGTTCAATCCAGGAAAATATAAGAAGTGCTAGATCTCTGTCGTTTCTTATAATTGAGTAATATTCCATTGTATACATATATCAAATTGTAATAATTCATTCATGAATTGACGGGCACTTGGGTTGTTTCCACATCCTTGCAATAGTGAATTGTGCTGCCATAAACATTTCGGTGCAGATGTTTCTATTATAGCATATCTTTTGCTATTTTGGGTAGATGCCTAATAGTGCTATTGCTGGATAGAATGGTATTTCTATTTTTAGCTCTTTGAAGTATCTCCAAATTCTTTTCCTCTAAGACAATACAGGACCAGAGCACATTTCCTCAGCTCTGCCAAGGAACGTCCCTTTGGAGTTTCAAAATTAAGTCCATAAACCTGTCCCAGCACCCACAGTCCTTGACAAAGTAGCCTGATGAGAAAGAATCAGCGAAAGAACACAGGAAACATGAAAGATCAGAAAGAAAAGTCACCTCCAAAAGAAAATATTTGATCTCCATCAATAGATTTGAAATTAATTTTTATATTAAAGTGCATTCAAACAATGCAATTTTGCAGAGAATATAAAAATTTTTAAAGTGAGTGATAAAGTAAATTATATCAATTGTGAAGATTTCACTCTGGGTTTATGACTCCAAATCTTACACTCTTTCCACAATACTATGCTGTCATTCAAACCATTAACACAAACAAAAATCCTTATTTTATGTAACATATAAAGAGTACTTTCACATACATTGTAGTAGTTTATATTCTTGTGATGCTATAAGGGCCGGATTCCTTTACCTAATTACATATAAGAAAACTGATTAATAGAATTTAAGAGACTGATCCAATATAGCAGCGTGGCTATAAAAATATTATAATTATTAGCCTTGGATTCTTTCCACTGTATCACAAAATTTCCAGATAGGATATATCTGTCTTTCATTTATTCAGCAAATAAAAACTTATCATCTACCAACTGTGAGACATTTTTTCTAGTCACATGGGATGCACCAAGGGGAAAAAAACCCACAAAAAATTTCCTGCTTTAATGCATCTTATATTTTTATGTTATTATTAATTTTCACTAAAAAAGAAAAGGTAGTGGCATGGTAAAAGGGAACAAGAGCAGAATAGGTGTGGGGTATAGTTACCTCTTATATGGTTACTATATATGGAGAATCCTGATTTATCATCACCTCCAACTTAAACTCAACTCCCAGTTCATAGGGAATTTTTGCTGTTCTTCCTGTAGGATATTTCTTATTTTTCTTTGTCTTGGCAAGAATATCTGAATATACTTATCTCTCTTTCTTTGCCTAGCTAATTCCTATTTGTCCTTAACACAACTTAGTGATATTTTCTCTAAAAAGGTGCTGTTCATCTTTCCAATCTAAATGCCCACTCTGTTTTTCCTTATTTCCAGTATTTATGGTTATTAGAGGCAATGCTATGTTTTACTCATAGTGTTTGCTTGTTTACTTTCTATTTTTACCATATAATATTGTTGAATGAACTTTCATATTTGTTCCCAGCAGCTGATGCAGTGGCTGGCACTTGGTAGGGACCCAGTAAATATTGGTTATCGGTTGAATGTCACTAAAGTGCTAAGGTGTTATTTATTCTAGTGATTGCCCCAATCAAACAACCATGACAATGATATGAATTTCTTTTTCCTTTTTGCAGACAATCTTAGAACAAATACAGAATTTTTAACCTAGAATCTCTTGTGAAAAGAGTAATTATTACTATTTAAAGAATACCACAAGATTTTGATTATCAGCTGGATTGAGAAGTCGTTGATCTAATGGAGATATTAGTCACATTTATATCCACTACTTGTTATCTTGGAAGCTATTGAAGCATTCTATCTTATTGATACCTAATGCAGTAAAAACGGGAATAATACATACCATAAAAACTTAACAAAAAGTATGAAAACTAACAAACTGATTAGAAAATGTGAAAAGATTTGAACAGAAATTTCACTAAGTAATACACACATGTAGCAAAAAGGTATATGGAAAGTTGATGTACCTTATACTTCTTTAAGGAATTGAAATTTAAGACAATGAGATACAGGTGCACAGCTATTAGTAAATCCAAAACACTGACAGTACAAAATGTTGGATAGGATGTGGAGCAACAGAAACTTTCATTCATTGCTCATGGGAAGGCAAAACGGTACAACCATTTTGAAAAACTGTTGGTTTCTTACAAAATTAAAAGTATTCTTACCAAACGAACCAGTAATTGTGGTCCTTGGCATTTACCCAAATGAGTTGAAAACTTACCTGCACAGAAACTCACACAAATGTTAATAGCAGCTCTATTAGTAATTTCCAAACCTTGGAAGCAATCGATATGTCCTTCAGTAAGTGAATAGATTAATAAGTTGTGATACACCCAGATCATGGAATATTATTTAGCGCTAAATGAAATTGGCTACTGAGTCATGAAAAGATATGCAGGAAACTTAAATGCACATTACTAAGTGAAAGAAACCAATCCAAATAGGCTAAATACTGTAGGATTTCAACTACGCCACATGCTGGAAAAAGCAAAACTATGGAGCCAGCAAAAAGATCAGCGGTTTACAGCAATTGTGGGGGATGGAGGGATGAATAGAAGGAGCCGGGGGGTGTTTATGAATAACATAACATGCAGCTATGTTATTCTGCATGATGTATTATGGTGAAAACATGCCATCATACACTTGTCACAACTCACAGAATAAATAACACCAAGAGCGAACTGTAATGCAAACTATGGATTTTGATGATAATGATGTGTCAGTGTTGGTTTATTGACTGTGACAAATGCACCACTGTGGTACGAGATATTGATAATAGGGCGGCTGTGGATACGTAGCAGCTGGGGGGTTATGGGAATCCGCTGTACTTTCCATTCAATTTTCCTGTAAAACTAAAACTACTAAAATATATAAATAATTTTAAGAGGGACAAAACATATGTAATACAATAAAATTCAATGGACTTTTCAACCCGATCAGCACCTCTCATCCAAATGAGTATTTTGCCATCCAACCAGTGCTGTGTCTTCAAACTAGAATGTTATGAAAACATCATCAAAATAATTTCTGAAGCTCCTAATTGTAATAAACATTCAATTTACATGTCATGTAATAACAAAAATATTGTTTTATTTTATAATCTCCTTTTTATAGTGTTTTCAATTATAATTATCCATTTTTATATGCATAGCCATAAGTTTATTGAATGTTTCAAAAACTCTAGAATGCCTAAATAATATATTATTTGACATCTAAGAAAATATTCAAAATGTCACGTTTTTATATCTTGAATTTTTTTAATTAATTAAATGAAGAAAACAAGTAGTAAAAATAGAAGACTTTGAACAGACATTTTGAAGATAAAAAAATGGCAAAGTATATCAAAATATGATTAATAGTCATGAGGAAAATGCAAATTTAAACCAAAACAAATATAGATCTTATGCTCATAAAATCGTATACAATTAAAAAGATTGGTAACTACCAAGCTTCAGTGAGGATTTGGAGAAACTGGAGTTCCTGTATTGCTGGTGAGAGTGAAACATAGTATAGCCACTTTGAAAAACTGTTTGGCTGTGTCTCATAAATTACGTATACACCTATTAAGTATTAAATAATTCTTAATCACGTGAGATACACTAAAGCAAAAAAGGTTTCTATTTTTATGTAGCTTATATTTTAGTGCAGTGAAAAGAGACTGTAAACCAAAAGCATAAGTGGATTATGGAGTATGTAAAAAGGCAATGATGGCACAGAAATTTCACCCCTGTATATTTATCCAGAGGAGAAAATAGGTACATCCACAAAAAAATTTTACAATAATGTTATTATTGGTTTTATTAATAATAATCAAAAATTGGAAACTACCTAGATTTCCAGTGATATATTAATGGATTAATACACTGCAGTGCATTAATATAATAGATGATACTGTGGACAAGAAAATAAAAGAACTACTGACTCCAGGCACATTGGCTCACGCTTGTAATGCCAGCACTCAGGGATGCAGAGGTGGAAGGATTTCTTGAGCTCAGGAGTTTGAGACCAGCCTGAGCAAGAGCAAGACCCCCATTTCTACTAAAAATAGAAAAATTAGCTGGTCATAGTGGTGTATGCCTGTAGTCCCAGCTGCTCTGGAGGCTGAGTCCCAGCTGCTCAGGAGGCTGAGGCAAGAGGTTCACTTGAGTCCAGGAGTTTGAGGCTGCAGTGAGCTATAATGATGTCACTGCACTCTACCTGGAGTGACAGGCAATACTCTGTCTCAAAAAAAAAAAAAAAAAGAACTGATATAGACAATAGTAGAAATATGTATGTATACACACATGTGTGCATATGCATATGTATCTATAAGCATATAGGTACACATACATGGACTACATATAAAGATATGCATATGTAATGAATTAGTATATAAAAAGAATTCATGGTTGATACTATGTTATGAAGTTCTAAGTAAAGCCAAAACTAAACTATGGTAATAGAAGTAACAGTGTTACGGTTTGACTGCAAAACCGACATGGAGAAAATTCAAGGATAATAGAAATGTAACATGTTTTGAGTTTGTTGGATGTTTTATAGAAGTCATCAAACAATTATAATCTGTACATTTTGTTATACTTATACACCAATAAAAATATGTTTTTAAATTTGCTATAAATTATTATATAAGTTAAAAAAGAAGCTAAAAGATGTTTTGACAAGTAGCAGAATTTCGGAATAATTTTATGTCCTCTTGCAGTGTCTCCTTTGTAAAGATAAATAATCATTTTGATGAATAAATCATACATTTCATTGTTTTAAAATGTCATGTTTTAAAGTCCTTATTTCTTAATTTGAAAAATGTAATATATGTGTAGAAAAAAGTATATCATAAGTGTACAGCTTGACAAAATATTATATTTTTTCTATCAATGTATTCCATGTGACTAAAAAAGTGCCCAACACCTGGCAGGTGATGAGTATTTATTTGCCCAATAAATGAAAGACTAGATATCTCCTATCTGTAAATTCTGTGATATACTAGAAAGAATCCAAGCCCAGGATCACTTCCAAGTAACCAGAACACTGAATCTTAACACACTCATGTAACCAGAACTCAGATAAAGAAACGGAAGACTAGCAGCCCCCAAAATTTCCTGTACTCCTTACCAACATGACACCCTAAAGGGTAAACTAGATTCGTATCTCTAACAACATGAATTGGTGCTTTAGAGAATCTATTTGTATAGATTATCTTTAATTACTTTCGTTCCTATATAACCTACTTTTTGTTGACAGCATTTTGTTCAGTTTACTTCAATTTCAAGAAACATTATCTTAATTTTAATTCCTTGTCTTTTACTTATATAAAACTTCAATAGCTTCCTAATTAGTATCATAATTTAAAGTCTCTATCTCATCTAATCTGTTTTAACATTTTAAATTCAGATTCTGTTATTCTATTTTCTTGTATATACAGGTATGTGTATGTATATAATGTGTGCTTGCATAGTATGTATAGGCCTACATATATGTATATATGCATGTATACACACATATATATTTATGTCATCATATTCATACAGTTCTCTTTTTTTTTCATCTTGCCTATTGTCTCATCCTTTCTTCTCCCCCACTAATTTATTTGCTAATTGATATCCCATTTATTCTCTCAGTTCCCCTCCCATCAAAGTTGATCTCATTCTTCACTGCGAATCCATAGAATTTTTAAAAACATTTGTATAACTGATATCACAACCCTACTTGAATTACAGCTGTGATGCTATGTCCCTAAGTATATTTTGAAATCTGTGAAGAGCGTGATATTGTAGGACTACAATATTTTATGATTATATCTAGCTAAATAAATTATTCTCTATGTTTGCTCTATGTCACATGCATCGGGATAATTTGTTATGTTTGTTTAAACTACAGAAGCCTCAGATTCACCCCAACCTAATATCCTCTAAAAACAGGTGAGGAAATTTGGACTTTAAATAATTATTTGGCATGCTATATGTTTAAAACCATTGCCTAAGCCAAGGACTCATTTATTATAAATAAATAGCATAGATCCAAATTATACAATCTTTTAGGTGATCTACATACCACACTTAGTGCAATCAGAAAATGTAGTTGGAGATTCATTTCTAAATAATCGTAGTCAATACACATAACATTTACTATGTAACAGGTGCTTTTCTAAGTGTTATGTATATATTAACTCATTAAAACCTCGCCATTATGCGCTAAAGTGATTACTATTATTATCCCCATTTTACAGATAAAAAAATCAAATGGGAAAATATGACATAATTTGCCCAAGATTATATTTCTTTTAAATATGGCTGCGATCTGTGTTCTTAAAAACGACACTGTACTGCTCCTAGTGCATAAAGAAACACACACAAACACAGAGAGAGAGAGAGAGAGAGAGAGAGAGAGAGAGAGAGAGAGAGAGAGAATGAAGGAACTGGAGGCCGTTATCTTAAGTGAAGTATCTCAAGAATGGAAAAGCAAATACCTCATGTACTCAATTATAAGTGGTAGCTAAATGACAAATACGCAAGTCACGCAGAGTGGAATAATGGACACTGGAGACTCAGAAGGCGGGAGGGTGAGAGGGGGTGAGGGATCAATGTACGCTAAAAGCCCTGACGTCACCACTATACAAATCATTCATGCAATAGAAAAACATTTGAACCCTCTAAATCTATCGAAATAAAAAAAAAAATCTTGAATTTGACCACAGGTATCATGGAGCATAAAAGACATGAAGTGTGAGTCACATGAATAAGCAACACACCCTCTTCACTCTTTTAGCTAATTTCCAAATGGAAATTCAATAGAAAACACATTCATTCATTATACACCCAAACTGCTAATTTATGTAAAGTAGATGTTTTCTACAATAAATATTCTTAAAAGACTGTCTGATTCAGGACAAATAAATATTTCTGAGAATTAGGCCTAAAATATTTCACACCATGATAGTTTCTATATTCATAAAACCAGAGAAAATTCTGAAGACAAATCTAACATGAATCTTAACTCATTGGTAGTTAAATTAAAAACTTTATTTTGTAAATCCTATTAAAGGTTTGTTTCAATTCCTGATTCTGGATATGTAAAATATTCAATCTCCAATGAATGTCTGTACAAGAAAATGACTATGCTATTCAGTGACTTGTCTGAAAAAATAATTTAATTGAAATGGTATGTCATAGAATTTTTATTACTGTATAGTAATTATTTATTGATCAGCATTATAGTTCTGTGCTTTGAAGTTCTTTTTATAACTTTTACAGGTGAAGCACTTCTTATGCATTATTTCGTATAACCCTCAAAACAAACTGGAAAGTTGATTTTATTTAGAGACAAATGTACCAAGGCTCAGAAAGTGATTTGCCAAGCTGGTCACATAGCGAGTAATATTTAAATGCTGGGGAAGAAAAGAAGACATTCCTTGAAAGAAAATAGGCTTTCCTAGGATAAACTATTTCTATATGACTAGGATAATAGAAAGATCGAAGATAGAGATAGATATGGATAGATCACCTGTGCGTGTGTAGAGTGTATGTATGTGTGTATATATTCTATATGTGCATATTATATACTAAACAAATATCATTCACATTCACTATTCATTAACTATTTATAGGATAGAAACTACCTTCATTTTAGGTATGAAGAAGATAAGCCTCACTCATTCATTCTTTAAACAAGCTTTTATTGGGTACCTCTTCTGTGCAGGCATTATTCTAGGCGCTGAAGATAATCTTGAACCACATTGACAAGGTTTCTGTTCTTAAAGGCTGATATTCCTAGGGGGAAACACAGAGATAAAATAGTATAATTAAAATTAAACTGTGTTGCATAATGGAGCAAAAACAAAGGATTTTATATATATAAAGGAAGGAAGGAAGGAAGCAGACAAGGACTCTCCAAGGAGATGATTTGAGGGTACTGCCCCATGACATGAAGCTGGGGTTTTGTACCTGACCTCCTAAGGCAAAGGCTTGTGTACAATTTCTGAAGCAGAAGGAAGTCTGGTTAATTTCCAGAATTGAAAATTTTGGTTCTGTTTGTACCTACTTGTGGAGCGCTGCAGTCGACGCCATCAGAAGATGGCGCTGAGCACCAAACAACTTTGAGGTAAACATCAGTTGAGCGCATGAGCCAGCAGAGAAACGCCTTTCCTGGGGAGGACCCTAAGGGCATGTCCAATCACAGTTTGCCACCTAGCCTTCACCAGTATATAAGCCTGTGCTTGTTTTGCTTTTTGGTCTTCGCCGTTTGCCCCATTAAAACGCGATTGAAAGAACTTCGAGTGTTGCGTCCTTCCTGCTGGTCAGGGCGGCGCGACAGCCAATTTCCTTATTTCACATATATTTTAAAAAACCAGTTCAATCACTTGTATTCTATGAGGACACCTAACAAATGGGAAAACTTGTGAGGGTGGCAAAAGAAACATCTCCCAGACCTTTCTTATAGCTCTGGTCATTCTAGTTGCACTCAGGTAAATTGTGTTGCACCATAAAGATTTTTTTTTTTAATTTTTAATTTTAAATTACTATGGATAAATAATAGTTGTTTATCTTTATAGGGTACATGGGATGTTTTGATGCAGGCATACAATGTAAATTAATCAAATCAGGGTCATTAGGGTTTCCATCACCTCAGGTATTTAACATTTCTTTGTGTAAGGAACATTCCAATTCTACTCTTTTAGTTATTTTAAAGCATACCCTTTTTGTTGATTAGAGTAATACATTTTTAAAGAAGTGACAAGACAAAGGAAAACACCTTGAGTCTCTAGAGGTGGTAAATTGTGGGAAGGCAAATATATGGGGAAACCGATGGTGGATAAATTCCACTTAGTAAAGTATGTCGTATACATTCCTCTGGTGCCAACTCCAGCTTGTTAACAATCTAAAGTTGTCTTTGGTGATCAAACATTGTCCTTCCTTATAGAAAGAGGAGGAGGTACACGTTTGTAAATTTATGTCCTGTTTTTAGACAAATAGAGGGAGAATAGAGAGCTTTTCTTGTATCTGGTTTTTCTCAATTACCTTCAGCTCAAAATAAGCCTTATGCCAAAGTGGCATATTCTAGAGTCGCATATTCTGGCCTCCTACACATTAATACTATAAAGTTATTATTGCTAAATATAGCTGATATGATGGGGTTTTATGCAGACCAAAGGGCCTGGCTTGTCTTTTTTGGGGAGAGGCATCAGGGTGCTGGGAGAATATCCAATCCATCTATTTGAGACCCTCCAACCCCCACCATTCAGAAATCTGAGAATTCTCTGGTCAGTCCATTGTTCCCTACTTGAGAGCTTCATGACTACAAAACATCAACATAAAAGTTGCCATGATAAAAACATGAATTCTTCATGAAATATCCATGGGCAGGATAGTAGAAACAGCATACTATGGCCCTGCAAACTGCCCTCTCTCAATTGGGGAAACCAGGCTTTCCCTCTCTTCCTTCCCTTCTTTCCTTCTTTCCTTCTTCTTTCCTGTCTTCCTCCCTCCTTTCTTTTATTCTTATCTTTGAAATAAAATTATATGTTAAGGGGACTACTATGTACCAGGCATTGTGCTAGACATGTAGTTCATTGGTGAGCAAACCCAGACACACTTCCTGACCCAATGATGTTTACTGAATAGTTGGGAACATAGATATTCATTCATCCATCCATTCAGTCAATCAAAAAATATTTATTGAATATCTATTATGTGCCAGGCACTGTTCTTGGCATGTATAAGGCTGACACACAAATGAATATAAAATTTTGGCTGGAACATATACAGCAAAGAGTGATGTTAAGAGACTTTATAATAGGGATAGTTCGGAAGATCATAGGCTATAACCAAGAGAAAAGAAGAGTTTGCAGTAATTTTTTGTTTGTTTTCCTTCTTGTGTGTTTTCTGTCTTGTCTTGTTTCTCCCTTAACTTTCTAGTGAAGGATAACACTCATATAGAGGGGTGCATGGAAAGTTGTGAAAGGAGAGAACTCAGAAGAGGACAGAGTCTTCTCTCTAGCTAGAAATACTCAGAATTAAAGGCAGGGTGAGAAAAGAGTTATGATCAAAGCAGACTTTCCAAAGCAATAATGACACTTCACATTAATAAATATAGTGGGATGACAATTCCTTTTAAAGTTTCCTGTTTCTTCTACTCCCTACCATCTGAATGTCTAACTGCGGCTTGAATGATAGAAATAAAGAATCTTATACAGTGCTGTGATGGCAACTATTTCTCCATAGAGAAGATGGATGGGCTGTTTTGAATTTTGCTTGGTAGTTATTTAAAACACCATGGAAGAGTTCAGCAATTTTCCAGCAACCTGAAAAATAAAAGTCATGCTTTGTTGGTTGTTTAGCACTACACCTCAAATGCTCTTGTGAATAAAATGAAAATGAAAGTAAGTGAATTCTAAAAGTAATGCACAGATGACCTCCAAAAGGGCACTGGTCTTATGTCCTCATAATCTAATCACCTCCCCCAAACCTTACTTCCTAACATCATCACATTGGTAATAAGGCTTCATCTATGAATTTCGGGGGACACAAATATTCAGATCATAGCAAGTGTGGACTATGTTTCCTCCCCTTAATCTGGGCAGGCTTCTATGTTAGAAGAAATTTTATAGATTTCTGAGGCTGTTTTATGAAAGTCCATGTAGCTTCCACCTGGTTCTTTTTTTTTTTTTTTGAGACAGAGTCTGGCTCTGTTGCCCGGGCTAGAGTGCCATGGCATCAGCCTAGCTCACAGCAACCTCAAACTTCTGCGCTTAAGCAATCCTCCTGCCTCAGCCTCCCAAGTAGCTGGGGCTACAGGCATGCGTCACCATGCCCGGCTAATTTTTTCTAATATATTTTTAGTTGTCCAGATCATTTCTTTCTATTTTTTAGTAGAGTTGGGGTCTCGCTCTTGTTCAGGCTGGTCTCGAACTCCTGACCTTGAGTAATCCACCTGCCTCGGCCTCCCAGAGTGCTAGGATTACAAGCGTGAGCCACCGCACCTGGTTCATTTAGGACAGTTTCTGAGGGTCCTGAGCCACCATTTATGCAGTCCAGCTGCCTTGAAGCCACCACATTGTGAGGGAGCCCAGTCTAGTCCATGTGGAAAAAGAACATGGAGAGGTCCTGAAACTACTTGGGTGGGGGAGAGAGAGAAAGAGAGAGAGAGAGATGCAATACAGCCTCCAACTACTCCAGTTACTTGCTGTTCCAGAGACTCCAAGCCAGAAATACCCGGGCAAGCCCTTCCTGAATTCCTGTCCACAGAAACTGTAAGACATTGTTATTGTTTTAATACACTACATTTTAGGGTTATTTATTATGAATAATAGTAACTAAAACAAAAGAATTTTTAAATTCATGTACCTTCATGCTGGTGGACAGTCAGTCTTATCTTCTATCATGAGAATAAAGGGCAGACTTGAAGCTTGGCTGGGGAGCAGTTAATTACTATAAATATATGTATTTTTAATTTTAGAGATAATAATGGCTGCTCTTGGCAATTGGAACAGCTACATAGCAGATGAGCATGTAATGCTGAATGTGTTCGAATTATACCTGTATTTTTAAAAAGTAGATGTACTTTTTTATTTTAAAATTTTTATGCAATTATAAACTTATAGAAAACATGCAAGAGTAGTACAAAGAAATTCCATATGCCATTCATCTAGAGTTCCCAATTATTAACATTTTGCCATATTCGTTTGATTCCTCTCTCCCCCTTTATATACACACTCACACCCCCAATGTACACTGTTTTTCTGAACCACTGAGAGCAAGTTGCAGAAATTCCGTCCCTTTACCTCTAAATATTCAGTGTATATTTCCTAAGATTAAGATCATTCAATAACCACAGTACATTATCAAATTCGAGAATTTTAATATTGATAGAATACTAATATCCAATCAATAGATTTTACTGAATTTCTCTAATCAATAATGCCCTGTATACTATTTTTTTTTCCTGGCCCAGGATCCAATGCAATGTGATTCACACATTGAATTCATTTTTCATGTTTCATCATTCCCAGGAAAGAAGTTACTGTTATTTATTTATTTATTTATTTACTTTTTAGCTTTTAGAAAAATCGGCCACTCTCTTTATTTTTACTATGAAAGAGAGATAGAAGTCGATCTGGTCTTCTGATATTTTTGTAAAATTGCTTTGGAGACTGCTTTACAGTACTGTCTATATCTCTGGCTTTAAAAAGTTAGAAGATATATAAGCATTTGCTCAGCCAGGAAAGGTTTAAATGTACCTGCTGCACTGTTAGCATCTATCCTAGCAAATGCAGTTTGTCTATTGAAGTTAAAACCACCTGCTGCTTGACATTTAAGTACCTAAAGAATGATTCAGATGCCGGAGAATTTGCTTTCTTATGAATAAGTAAGTTAAAAGGTTACTTTTTAACTTGTGAATTGAGAGTGGTATAAGGTCCTTTGTTTCTTCTTAATTAAGTGGCTCACCCAATTTGGAATGTGTGTATGTCTATAGTAACATATTGAGTTGTATGCTTTGTATACAAAATGGGATAAGAAAAGTTTGGGCATATTTGGAGAAGTTGACCACATGCCCTAGAGCAGGGGATTGTTGGTGACATGGCCCTTTTTGATAGACTAATGAAGTCTAAAAGTCCTTCTCACAGTGATGTTTTGGAATACACACCTGAAATCCTGA
>CAUYSK010034555.1:0-18635 GCA_963575035.1 Avahi laniger
ATCCTACTGTCTCAGCCTCCCAAGTAGCTGGGACTACAAGCATGAGCCACCATGCCTGGCTAATTTTTTTCTATATATATTTTTAGCTGTCCAATTAATTTCTTTCTATTTTTGGTAGAGACGGGGTCTCGCTCTTGCTCAGGCTGGTCTCGAACTCCTGAGCTCAGAACGATCCGTTGGCCTCGGCCTCCCAGAGTGCTAGGATTACAGGTGTGAGCCACCGCGCCCGGCCTCCACTGTTAATATTTATCACTCTTCCTCTCTCATCCTCTCTCCACAGCCCCTCCCTGCACCACCCTGCTTCCTTGGACACTGAGTAGGGTGACCGACTGTCTTAGTCTGTGTTGTGCTTCAATTCTGGAGCTGGGGAAGTCTAATATCAAGGCAACAGCTGGTTGGGTCTCTGGTTCCAAGACAGTGCCTTGCTGCTGCATCTTCTGGAGAGGAGGAACATTGTGTCCTCACATAGCAGAAAAACAGAAGAGCAAGAGAGCATGAAGCCACTCCTGGAGGCCCTTTTTATAGCAGCGCACTCCTTCACGAGCGCAGAGCCCTCACGACCTGAACACCTCCCGAAAGGCCCCAGCTCCCAACACTGCTGCATTGGGGATTAAGTTCCCGACACGCAAAGCTGAAAGTTGTACATACATCCCAGTAACCCCCTCCATTCTGGGCAAATCCTAACACCAGGCGTGCTGCCTGTGCAACAATACCGCCTCAATTTGCCCTCAGCTGCTTGGGTGCTGGGTGCTAACATCTCCACGTGGAGAAGCAGGGAAAGAAAGTTCGTAGTTAATTATTCATTAGTTAGATAGACTGAAAGATGTCACAAGGTACTAGAATGCTTAAATCAAGATCAAGGAAAAATTCACAAATGAGGTGATACCAGACTTAGTGACATCATATAAATAAGTTAAATTCTAGCAAACATTTTAATAATGATGATTATGTACTTCCAGGGCACCTGGCAAGGTTCATATGCTGCATATGTTTACCAAATGTTCAAGTAGAAGCTTCTATTTTATGTTGATGGTAAACCACAGTACCTGGTCATGTTCTCTTCCTCTTTCTTCACGATAGTTTAATATGTTTTCTCTCGCATTCTCCCAGCTTCGTTGTTCTTCTGGGAGGTCATAACCCTTCGTCTCTGAAATCTGAGCCTTCTCCAATGATTCTACATAGTATAGGAAACTAGCAGAGCTCCAGTGAAGGGGGAAAAAAGCAAAGATATTACTATTGCATAGCCTAAGGATGAAGATTACTTTCAAAAAGAGCCTCTAAGAATCACATAAATAAAAACAAATTTGAAGTCAGTTTGTTTCTTTGAGATTTCTTTTTTAACAAATGCAATGCAATTCAATTATGAACAGATAATTTGAAACGTTATTCAGTAAATATTTTGGAGGTGGAGGGGAAAGTATACTGGTGGATTACACTGCCATCTTGTGGCCATTGAGGTTGACTGGCTCGCCTCTTTCTGATACTTTCCAGTATGGAAGAAGGAATTTGACATAAGACTTGTGGTTGGAAGTAATCTGTTCCTTGTGCAAGCTATCCTGAAACATCTAACTGAATCACATCTTCTTAGAGACTTCCAAAAACAGATCTTTCAAGAGGTAACAGTGAGTGCTATAGCTATCAAACATTTCTTCTTTATGCTTATACATACTAATGCATTAACTTTGCAGCCTTTCTGCCTCCTTGACCAGGTGGGCACCCTGTTTATGCAGCCATAGCACCCCACATCCCTGTCATGGCATTCATCTCACCTCCTTGCAATTACCTGTTAATATTTAACAGTCTAACTTCCCTGGTGGACTCCAAGATCTTGGAGGTGGGCATCGGGGAAAGAAGGACAGTAGTGACATTGTTTGCCTAGAATAGTCCCTGGTACAGAGTAGACACCCAATAAATATTTGCTAAATAAGTATATTGTTTTATTGAACATATAGCATCTGCATTTCACATGCATGCAAATGCTGCCCTATAAACTAGATCTACAAACCTTTACTTAGTCTTTCTTTTATCTAATCTAAAGCATTATTAAACTGCTCTTAAGATACTTACAATTCACTGCCATGTTCTAGGTTTTACAACCATCAATGAACTTAAAGCTTGTTGGGGCTCAGAAAGTGATACCCCAAAATGAAGGCCTCAGAAGCAGAAGTTTCTCTCCAACCTTCTCCAGCCCTCCTATCTCTGGCCCCTCGTTCTCCCCCAAGGCTACCCATAGAAACTAGAATCCCTCTTCTCCAAGGCAGCTCATGGCAACCAAAATCCCCTTTTCTTCAAAGCCTGCCATAAAACCTAAAAATATCACTCTAACTTTGCCTTTGCCTTTCTCTGTAGCCATGAAGAAATTATCTGACTTCCCTTGTTTGATTGTAGGTCATAAGACCTCCATTCCAGAGAGGGTCCTTACCCATACCCAGAAAGAAAGAAAGCTGCACAGAAAGGCCAAGAAGAGTCTAGACAGAGACGCCTTTCTGGGTTTCCCCACTGTCTGTTAGCATGAGATCACATGCTTTTTGTACAATCATATTCTATACAGCTGTTCGTACTCTGTTGAATCTAAAAATAAAAATGGGCAGATTCCCCTGATCTTCAGGTCTTCATTCTGAAGGCTCCCATGTCATGTAAAACTATGATTAAATAAAGTTGTCTGCATTTTCTATTAATCTGCCTTTTGTCAGTTGATTTTTGGCAAACCTTCAGAGAGTAAAGGAGAAGTTTTCTTTCGCCCCTACAAACTCTCATAAGCCATGTCCTATGTCTCAAACATCTGTCTTTTTATTACCCATATACAACACCTAGATGGATGGATAACTGAATGTAGACCTTATTTGCCTAAGAAAAGGAAGAGGCATATGCGTATTGCCACTTTGGAGCCGGAGCTGAGTCCCTGAGGTCATTCCACCTTTACCTGGCAACCTCCCACTGCCTTCCTTTACTACCCTCTGTTCGGTGATAGACAAGCTTGGTTGGCGACAGGGCCAGGCAGACGCCTCCATGTCTGCATTTCCAGGGCTCATAGGGAGAAGGGCACAGTCCTGACAGGCTGGTGGTCAGACACTTCCATTCTGCCAGCTGGCATCTGGAGAGCAAACAGTCCCAGGAGCTTTCATTTTAGTCTTCTTGTTTTTTTCTTCCAAGTATTACACTTTTGCACTAAAGTCTTTAAAGCCTAAAAATTCTTCTGCATACAGATGAAGAGGACAAAAATTCAAAGCGTATTTTTAGAATTGAACACCGGAACTTTCTTCACATTGTCAGGAGGTAGAAAAACATTGTCACATTAATACCTCACCAGGACACCGCAGGCCCTGTTTTCGCTATTTCCCCATCCTGTGGAAAGACCATAATTATCTAAGGCAGATGTACAGCTCTTAGCAAGCAATTGACTTCATTCAATACTCCAGCATAAGCCAAGTTTCTAAAGTCTTATCCAGACAATTTCAGCATTAGAACAGACGAGACTGTCTCGGCAAATAACATGATTTATTTAGATAACCAAGTACACATAAAATCAGAGAATAGAGATATTTAAAGTCTGGTTTGCAGATGGGTGTCAGCCCACAAACTGTTTGTTACTGTTACTGGTCTGCATCAAGGTAAGTACTGGAATTGAGAGTATGAGTTTAGAAACTTTTACGGCAATTTGACATTGTCCTGACACACAAGAGAATGATCAGTGGCCTTGTCCCGTGGAGCAGGGATGGAAGAGTTTGGGTGCTGGGGAACTTGTGTGGCAAGTTCAACATGCAGTGTTAGCTGTGCGCTAGTACTGAACAACAGAACCATTACAGTGTGCAATGGCTTGGAAAATAAAACACAAAACAAACTGGTTCTTCACCATAAATATTTTGAGAAGCACTATTCTAGAATTTATATGAAAGGAATTCTTATCCACATTTAACCAAGTCGAAGTTCATTGTACCCAGCAAACAACAAAATCCACAAACGACCTCTATGGAAAAAAGTAATTCAATTTGTTGTTTTAGCAAATACCAGAAACTGGTATTTGCTGAAAATGAAAGAAGAATAACTAATGTGTACTGAGCACTTATTACATGTCATATTTATTCTAGCACTTTGCAGTATTAATTCATTAAACTTCACAACAACCCTACAGATTGGTACTATTATTATCATCCCAACTTTAGCGCCAAGGACATAAAGTACAGAGTTGAAGGAACTGCACAGCCTGGGCATGACACAGCCAAAGGCCTTGAACCCCGTGCTTGCTGAAGCCCCACAGACAATGCCCAGGACATCCCATTGCTTCATTAGCTACTCACTTAAGTAACATCAGCATCTGTCTAACTTTCAAAGTGATCACCCTCCAGACCAGCCTTCTACCCCTGGGAAGAGGCATTCCCAGTGTCTGGGGCATGCGTGTGGTGGGTCAGGTCTCCAGTGTAGACAGTGAGGGGGTGGTGGCATTTTTGGGGTGCCTACACAGTCTGTGATCAAGGTGGGCAGATGAGAAGCCTTGTGGGCCTCCCACTCACAAATCAGTAGCTGAGAAGAGGAAGTGCCAGGTGGAGCTCTCCTCATGGTCCAAGTGACTCCAGGAGGAAATCCGGCCTGTGACTGCATCGACCGTGAGCTCACTCCCAGGCTCCCGTCCAGGAAGGGGTAGCGAAGGGCGCTGGGTCTGCATCTCAATCGGAGTCTAGTTGACAGCAAACACCTGAGTCAAAATCACACATGGCTGAGAAAGATGGCCATTGACATTTGAAGCCACACCCCTCACAGGTCACACGCTCGAGGGCCAGGGAAGCTGAGAAAACATTAGGAAAAATCTGTAAACCTCAAGGCTTCTTGGGGACTGGGTCGCATCTCATTCATTTCTGGTTGCTCGTGCCTAGCAATGGTGCTCAAGAGATGTTTGATAAATTATGAATGAATGAAACCATCACCAGCTCTGGAGATGGACAGACCAGAGTGCCAACCCCAGCTCTGCCACTCACTTGGGTGTGTGAACTTGAGCAAGTTACTTAACCGTTCTACACTCAGCTTCTCCCTCGGTTAAAGAGAAAGAACAATGGGATCTAGGTCATAGGGTTGTCATAAAGATTCAATGAGGGCTGTAAAGTGCTTGGCATAGGACTATGTCAGATCTTTTAATTTCATTGCCATTATTTTAGGGCTCATGGGGCTTAAAGGACACTGATTTAAAAGTGTGGGGGTTGCTGACATGTGATAGGTGGAATTCTGGTGGTGGTAGTAAAAGGAAAATGCATGGAAAAGAGTGACTAAGAGTTGACTGATCATAATTGCTTGCATAAGGGTGAAAAAAAGAAAAAGAAGAAAAGAAAAACTGTAAGGTCTAATATTTAGAGCTAGGAACATAGGAATTTTGCTAAAAGGATCACCTCCCATGAAGTCTGAAGGAGACATATCTGTTAAGTCACAATTCAAACCCCTAGGAGGCTGAGGGAGCAGCAATTGGGAGTGAAGGGAGACCCCCGGGGTGGGTGGTTCTGTGACTGGGGTGTCAGGAGACCACTCAAGCACATGGGACCAACCCACCTGGTGCATTGCTCAAACCTCAACATCTCCAAACCCTCTTTTCCTAGGGCTCGCAAAGATTACTCAGTTTAAGGAAACAGAGACATCCACTCAATTTTGCTTCTGGATGTATCCACATAAAATCACTTCTGTTTCCTGTAAATCTGGGTGCTCCTGTAAAAGTAGTGTTCAGGCCCAACCACGGCGTCTTAGACAGAGGAAGCAGCTATGACAATGATCTGCAAAACCCCAACAGGCGGCTCTACCAGCTCCTCGTGCACTACACCCTGATACTCCTTTCGTGCCATCTTAGTCCTGGTCATTCTGATTGAACACGTGATGATGTCCAGGGTGTGGTTTTCCATGTGCCATCAGAGGTAACCAACTCAAGTTCATGCCACTGCTCCTGTTCATAATTGAGAGCCTGAGCAACGGGCACTGCCCCATCGTTGAGCTCCACATCGAAGGTTCTTTGAAGGTTGCCAGATGTGATGTGGTGCCTCGGCCCTGCATTCACTCCTGCGGGGAAACCCAAAGACAGCAAGCTCAATGCCACACCATTGTCCCTGAGGCTAGTACAGTCTCTTGGTCAGAGGAAGATGGAGGTTTCCAAATCCATGCAACAACCCGTGTTTTCCCATTGCTGACAGGTTCCTGGCCCAGACAGTGACCCACAGGGATGTCTCACAGTCTCTGGCTTTCCTAGGCAAGGGAAGAGATAGATTCTGCCCGGCTCAGCCACACTACAAGGACGTTGGTGGGAAATAAGTGCCGAAAATGCATCTCCAGGTTGAGTTGGGGGAACATTATGAAACTTTCAAAAGCCACAAATACGTGCTTTGGGGAAGATAGTTCTTAGACCTGTGCATAAGACTTTGTCAGAAAGTTATTTTTGGTTCCACAACATCTATACTCTGTGCTTTTTGTCTACTTGAATTTTCCTATTGAAAAAATTTTCTACTCGGGAGGCTGAGGCAGAAGGGTCGCTTGAGCCCAGGAGTTGGAGGTTGCTGTGAGCTAGGCTAATGCCACAGCACTCTAGCCTGGACAACAGAGCGAGATTCTGTCTCAAAAAAAAAAAAAAGAATTTTTAGACCAGGTACAATGGCTTATACCTCTAATCCCAGCACTTTGGGAGGCCGAAGTGGGAGGATCCCTTGAGCCCAGGAGTTCAAGACCAGACTGTAAAGAGATGTACTAAACAAATCAAAATAGTGGCTAACTCTGTGCAATAGGATTCAACAGTACTGTAACATCTCAGGTGAATTTATCGCTCTCCAGGACTTCGGGAAGCTGAAGGTAGAGACGCTTTTCAGGAACATGTGCAACAACTCTGCTTGATCCCCAGGGCAGGTTGTGGCCCTGCTGACTCTGAGACTGTTCATGAACCCGGAAAACCCCGGGCTTATAGACATTCCTATTAATGGTAGCACATTCATGGTTGGGTAGATTATCTCTCAGAATGAGAAAAAAGCCCCACAGACAGCTGTGGTCCAGAAAGAAATTTAGCTTTTCTAGTCTGCCCACACCACGCTCACGGGATTTTGCATTCATGACCAGATAAATCAAGATCTCAATTAACCTGATGGTGAGGGCCATGTGTAAGTATGTGTGCACTTAAATGGTTTCATCCCAACACTCCTCAGTCCTCTTGAATTTTGACTCTTTTTTCTTTATAGATTTCCCTCTTTTCCTGATTTCCTACACTGATCATGGATTGCTTTCGATCCATTCTATTTAATGACAGAAAGAACTAGCAAATAGAGGCGGTTCAGCTGTTAGGTGACAGGCAATCACTCAGAGCTTTCCAAAGCACAGGGTGTTGCTAGGCCATAGACTAGATCTTGATTTATTTAGTTATGGTGTATGTCACGACACTGTGCTGCTGCTGCTAGGTAACTTATCACCTAGCCTAAGAAACTGCACTTAATTCCTGTAGAGGCCAGTGAAATTTAGAACACAACTTAGAGGAGGAATATTGGCCCCGAAAATGCCAGAAATGAGCTCAATAATGTTGATTAGCTGCCAGATCCTAATTGCCAATGTGGGTTCAGCGGACTCAAGGGGTCCTAGAGGGTGGTCCCGTGGTGGTGGTCATGGGCTGCATTCCTGTGAGCATGGGCATCTCTGGAGCTACCGAGGGGCCCGAGTGCCTCACCAAGTGGAAAGTTGTATTTGTCTACAGTACCCCATTTTCAGTCTTTTCTTCTATAACTTCATTCAGATTTCCCTTGTTAAGCTCTCTTCCCTGTTTAGACTTGAGTGCATTGTGCAAAATTATATTATCTAGTATTGTTTAATGTTTTGTAGTCACTGAGCACTGGTGATTTTCAATCATTTTTTGCTGCATGTGAAGTGCTGAATCACCTTCTACCGTGTGTTAGCAGGTGAGCCCTGACGGCTGGTGTAAATGATTCTCCGGCCAGCCCGTGCTGGTCCTTGCTGAGTTCTGGTGGGTTGAATTTACCTGAAGCTCTCTTGACTCCAACCCAGGTCACTGAAAATACAGTTGGAATAATTGCTCTCACAGTGAAGTAGAATGTATATTTTCTGTGTTTAAATGGTAGTTTTATTTGCTCTAGTGAATACCTGATCACTTGTAGTTCAACAAATCATACTAATGAAATACACTATGCCTACCCCTTATAAATAGTGGAAAAGAAGGCGACTTTTATATTATATGCTTCACACAAGGCTCATTTTACAGGAGAAACAGGAACATGTTTACAAGCAATGGTTGATTATTTCACATTTTCTTGTTAGGCTTGAAGGCTGTGGCGATGACAGCCGAAGTCTATGAGTCAGAGTCACAGTCTGTAGCTATGACTATTAGGAAATAAGGAAGAGAAGCGTTTTAGATGATTTCTGAGGGAATAATTTACAAAAGGCCTCTGTACAAAATGAGTCCCTTCTCACTTAACTCCAAAACATATCATAAACAGCAAGGCTTATCATGGATAGGAGAGATATTCATTGAAAAAAAAAGAAAAAGAATAAGGAAAGAAAATGTGGTGTCCATTGAGTACTACTCAGCCATAAAAAGGAATGAAATAATGTCTTTTGCAGCAACTTGGGTGGAGCTGGAGACCATTATCCTAAGTGAAGTACCTCAGGAATGGAAAAACAAACACCGCATGTGCTCACCAGTAAGTAAGAGCTAAATGATGGGCACACATGGGCACAAAGTGATATTAATATAAAGGACATGAGGAACCAAGAAAGGGGGAAGGTGGGTGGAGAGTGAGGGATAAACACTTACCTATCAGGTACAATGAACACTGTCCTGGTAGCCGGCATGGTGAAAGCCCTGACTTCAGCATTACACAGTGTATCCACTTAACAAAAACATTTGTACTCCCTTAATATTTTGAAATAATAAAAAAAAGAAAAGGAATAGGGAATGCAATAGGGACTATATCCCAATGTTATATAAAAAATAAACATTAAAATTTTCCTAACAGGTCAAATGTTTTCCTTCTCTAAGGCCTGCCTGAGGGGTTTCCAGGAGGCCTTCCCTGGGTCCCTGAAACACATCTGACCTCATCACATCCTATTTTGTGCTAATGCTGAGACTCAACCTACCCCTGTATTTGTCACATGGACCCTCAGCTGTTTTTACATCTCTGGCCCACACAGACTGTAGACCTCTTGAGAGCAGAAACTGGTGCCTAGCATGATCTTTGGCACATAATCAGGGTTCTCTAAGTGTTTGCCAGACAAGCAAGTGAGAAACAACATGACCAAGAAAAGGAAGACCTCAATGTATGAATGTATTGCTATATATTATTATTTTAATATAAAGCACTAAAAATAAACTATAATGCTAGAAAACAGAGTTACAGTTTCTAATCCCAATGCCAACATCTTACATATCCTCATGGATCAGATTTTGGTGGGAACTGACTCCAGGGACTCACCACAGTCCACCCACCTGGGGCCGCTTCCCAGGATGTGCCCATCTTTGCTGCAGTAGCCAGATGCTGGGCAGAAGGAACCTCTGTGCCAGGTGCAGCCGGCTGTCAGCTGCGCTGGAGGCTCTAGAGCTGCTCAAATCAACAGCTGTTGTGTCATCTCTTGGCTTCTGTCCTTCACTCAAAAGAAGCGTATGCCGCTGAAAATGATCTGAAGCCTCTTCTGGCTGAGGTTGTTGCTCATTTTGGCCAAGGAAGTCCTCCCTCTCCTAGATGTCTTCTTTCCATAAACCCAGGGTAAATCTCAGAAGCCAACCAAGAGAGCAAATCCGGCTTTAAATCCAGCTGCAACATTTACTTGTGTAAATGTTACCTATAAAAATGGGCATAATACTACCACTTAAAGAGTTATTAAAGGCCGGGCGTGGTGGCTCACGCCTGTAATCCTAGCACTCTGGGAGGCCGAGGCGGGCAGACTGCTTGAGCTCAGGAGTTCGAAATCAGCCTGAGCAAGAGCCAGACCCCATCTCTACTAAAAATAGAAACAAATTAATCGGACAACTAAAAATATATAGAAAAAATTAGCCGGCCATGGTGGCGCATGCCTGTAGTCCCAGCTACTTGGGAGGCTGAGGCAGAATTGCTTGAGCCCAGGAGTGTGAGGTTGCTGTGAGCTAGGATGACGCCACAGCACTGTAGCCCGGGCAACACAGTGAGACTGTCTTATAAAAAAAAAAAAAAGAGTTATTAAAAAACTAAATGAAACATGTATATCATAGTACATAGCATAGTGACTAACACAAAACAAATCCTGTTTTTTTAAACTACAGAGACAGTAAAGCTCAGTGGTTGCCAGGGACTCAGGGAAAGGAAGAGAGAGACGCGTAAGTGGAGCACAGGGGACTTTTAGGACAGCAAGGCTATTCTGTGACACTGTAATGGTGGATATATGCCATCACACATTCGTCAAATCCCACAGAACTGTACAACATAAAAAGTGAACTATAGTGTAAACTATGGACTTTAGTTGATAATAAATTATCAATATTGGTTCAACAACTGTAACAAACGTGCCACTCAAATGCAAGGTGTTACTAGAGGACACTGGGCGTGGGGGGAGCAGGAGTAAATGTAAACTCTCTGTACCTTTTGCTCAATGGTCTGTATACCTAAAACTGCTCTAAAAAGGCAAAATAAAGACATTTCCAGATACACAAATATGGAGAAAATTTATTGCTAGCAGATCCACCTTAAAAGAATTACTAAAGGAAGTTCTTCAAACTGAAAGCAAGTGATCCCAGACAGTAATTAGAATCCACTGTAAAAAAACAAAGAGCACTGGTAAAGGTAACTATGTAATTAATTTATTTCTTCTCTGATCTTTAGAAATAATTGCATAAAACAATCTATATAATTATATTGTTGGACTTATATCATAGAGAAATATTATATATCTGACATAATAGCACAAAGGAAATGAGTTGAAAGCAAAGCTGTATTGGAATAAGGAAATAACACCAGATTGTATCTCGAATCCACAAGAACAAATAATGGTAAATAAGGTTAATATAACGAATGCTATAAATATATACTTGTTCTCTTTTATTCTCCCAGCTTCTTAAAAGACATAAAATCATATAAAGTAATAATTATAACACTATATTCTTGGGTTTATAACATATATAGAAGCAATATGTACAACAATAATGTACTAAAGGGGGAAGATAGTATAGAGCTTTTTACAACCAACATTTCTGTATCTCCCTGTAATTAAATCAGTATAAATCTGAAGTAGATTGATTAGTTAAGATGTATATGATAAGCCCCAGGATAACACTTAAAAAACACTCAAAAACATAAGGTGAAAAAATCATTAAAAGATTTAAAATGTTACATAGAAAATATTAATGAGAAAGCACTACAAAGGGAATAGAACAAAAAAGAAATGAGACAGAGAACAGTGAAATAGCAAATGTATTAATAAATCTAACTATATCAATAACATTAAATGTGAATGGATGAAACAATGCAATCAAAACTAAAAAGCATTTGTGCTTCAAAGGACAATGACAAGGAATTTAAGAGAAACCACTGAATGGACATGAGTATTTTCAAATCATATTAATATATCTTATAAGGGTCTTATATTTAGAATATACAAAAAACACAACTCAATAATAAAAACACAACCTAATTTAAAAATGGGCAAAGAATTTGTATGGACATTGCTCCAAAGATATATTATACAAATGGCCAATAAGCACATGAACAGGTGCTTAACATCATTAGCCACAATAGAAATGCAAATTAAAACCACCATAAGATACAAGCTCACATCCACTGTGTGGCTATAATCAAGATTAGCGAATATGTGCAGAAACTGGAACCCGCATAACTTGTTGGAAGGAAAATGGTGCAGCCACTTTAGAAACCAGTGTGGAGTTCCTCACAAAGTTAACCGCAGAGTTACCATATGACCCAACAATTCTACATATAATACGTACATATGTGTGTGTGTATGTGTGTGTCTGTATGGACACCCAAGAGAAATGAAAACATGCCCACAAAAAAACTTGTACACAGATGTTCAAAGCAGCATTATTCATAATAGCTAAAAACTGGAAGCAACCCAAATGTCCATCAACTGATGAATGGATAAGTAAAATGTGGTATAGCCAAACAATGGAATATTTTTTGGCACTAAAAAAGGAATGATAATGAAATGACATGAGTGAACATTAAAAACGTTATGCTAAGTGAAAGAAGCCAGTCACAAAAGACCACATATTATATGGTTCTATTTATATAAAATGTCTAGAATAGGCAAATGTAGAGATAGAAAGTAGATTAGCAGTGGTTGCCCAAGGCTGGGGAGGAAGGAGTGGTTGGGGTTGACAGCCAAAGGGTATGAAGTTTTTTTAAGGGGGTGATAAAATGTTTCAAAATGGTGGTGATAAGTGCATAACTCTGAATATAGTAACAGTCATTGAATTGTACATTTTAAATGGGTGAATTGTATGGTATATGAATCATATCTCAATAGTTGTAACAAAAAGTTCACAAACAATAAAAGACAACTTAAAATTCTGAAAAGAGTTTTATTATGGAAACAAGGAGGGTAATTAAGCATAAAATAATTTCATTCTTGATAAAAGTATATTGAATATTACAAAATCTGAAGTAAACTAGTTTATGACGCAATTCTTTTAAAGGATTTATATTTATTGAAATTAAATTTCATCTTTTGTAAAGATGTAACATTAGTTACAGGAGGAAAATGTTTAATCTAAATACACATTGTCAGAAATATGACTCAATATGCATAAAAGATGTATTCATCTGCGTTAAATAGTCATACAAAGCTGTTAACTTGAAATATGAAAGGGTTGTTTATGAGTTATTTCAAACTATAAGTTTGGACTGCATTTTTTTTGTGATACTATTATTTCACTAAATATATATAATGGTCAGAAATTCAGCATATCTCTTATAGAACTGCACATAGGATTATATATGTCAAGATTAAAATGTTGCACAATCAATAGACTTATAAACAAAATGATTCAAAGTTGCCCTTATGCGAAATTCAGCAAATTTGATTCTAAAATGTCCTTTTTAATTATGAAAAACAACTAAGTATTATGTTTAGAAGTCTTAATGGATATAAAATAGTTGAGTCATATATATTCCTTTGCAATTTTCCCATTTAATTTTATTTAATAAGGTGTTAAAACTACATATTCAAAAACTTAATAAAAAGATATTATTTCAACAAGTTGTTCAATTTTACTTGCAGCTTTTCAGAGCTGTAACTCTAATACATATTGGGATCTGAAACCATTATCAAATAGCAATAGTAGAGATTATGTATTCTAAAAACCAGACAAATGAAGCAAGAATATATTGAGATGTAAATCAGGTAGTAGTTATTTGCTTTACAAAACGTTCTTAAATATACAGATTAATTATAACATATGCCCTTTAAATAGTAAAGCATTTAAAATAAATTTACCAAAAAATCAACTTACATACTTTCTAAAGCCCCACCAATTGTATAAAGAGAGGCACTACTTTTATCCACAAAAAGCATCAAAATGTTTTAACATTTCAAAAATAGAAAGATCCCAAAACAAGTGATTTCTCAGAAACAGTACAACTTAGTAAGATGGCTATTCACAGTGCCCTTTAAGAAATTAATAATCTATTTTTTAAAGTTATTTTTCAGCCCTGAATTGTAACACACTTTGACTTCCATTTCTGCTTTTCTTTGAATCAATCTGGACTATAAGAGTGCCACAATACTGAGGCTATTGGAGATTTGAGTTAATGTCCTGAAAAAAAAAACAAAACAAAATGTTGTCTATATACATAGAAAGTAATGAAGAAAAAAGGTAGTGCTGGAGTACAATGCATATCCCTTCAATGGTAAAACTCTACCAGTCTAACAAAATTCACCAAGATACAGATGTCAAAGTTAGAAAATGTAAACCAGCACAGAGTCAATATCATACACCTTATTCAAGTAAGTTTTACTTGTTGGATTGTTTGGCATTTGGGAAGCTAAATAAATTAATTTAGGAGGCTAGAAATCCCATCTCTACTCTTAACAAAAGAGTTGCTTATTACTGAATTAAAGTTAATAGGGAAAATAGCATAGTGAAGACTTTTTTTTGTGCTTATTGATGAAAAATTACCAAAACTTTCTTATGGAAAGAAAGAAATGGATAATATTTTTTTGGAAAATAAAAAGTAAAGTTAGAAATAAAGTTAAGGCACTTATTTCAATGGGTTTGCAATATTTCTTTGAGATATTCCTTTTACCCAAAACCCATAAACTTTGCTCCTTTCATAGTAGATCTTTATTGTCACACCTAACAACAGTAAGTTACCCAAGTGGAATTACTTGCAGAATTCTTAATCATGTGTTACTCTACAAGTGAAGAAACAAATTAAATGCTTCCCACTCAGTTTTGTAATACCACTGTTATAACCATAGTTAAAATAGAAGCAAATAAGCTTATCTCTCATATCCAATATTATAATTTTTATCATCAAACTTACTTTTCCTTTTCAACTGATGCTAAATAAAGAATTCATTACTTAAAACTTTCAATTAAAAATTTCTCCAAATCTGTTTTATTTAAAAAATAAGTTACTCAGATTTGAGGGGGGAGCAAGGGCAACATATGTAACCTAAACATCTGTACCCCCATAATATGCTGAAATAAAAAAAAAAAAAGTTGACAGAGGCAAAAGCAACTTACTAGTATGTCAAACAAAACAACCAAAACTAATTCAGCACATGTGATCTTAATATAAATCAACAAAAGTTTAAGGAAATATTTCACAATACATAAAACGTAGGGTGTTTTATTTCCCCTTCAAAATATGCAAGCTGCCTTTTAAATTACATTGTGTTACATGCTCTAATCACAAGTACTACCACATGACTGACTATTCACTGTCTACTTAGGTAACTATGGTAGTATCTTCATAAAGCTTAAAGCTTAATACCAGTGACTCACTACTAGATGAACAGAGTTAACCTGAGGTACGGTGCCTGCAACTATCTTAATACAGTTAAAAAATTACATAAAAGAGTGAAATGAGAACCAATGAAACTAATGCCTCAGATATAAGACACCGCCACTGAACAATTCTTAAGCTCCCAAAGAGCAAAGCATCCTAGAGTTAGTCTCAGAATGCATCAATTTTTAAAGTATATATATTACAGAAAATAAAGGCAATGTAAAGATGCTCCCTTACTATAAATGTAGTAATTTATAGTACTGAAAACGCAATTTTTGCAGCACTCTAACAAGTGAAAGTTTTGAAAACCTGTCCACTGAACAGGTATATAAAGTAAAACTAAACACGCATTCCAACTTACTAAAATGATACATATATAGGCTACATCTATCCTGAATCTCTTTATAAGGTCAAATTATTTATTTTAGAATTTCTTTTAATAAATGATGAAAAATATGAGAAAACTTAAAGGAACATAGCATTTAGACTGTGAAATTGTGTTGTAAATTTTATTATAATTGTCATTTTGCCTAATATTGAAGACTGAATCACAGTTTCATAAATAACATCACATGTGTTTTATAATAAATATATCTGTATGCAGAGGTATCAGCATCTGCATATATCTCCAGACATTGTTGCTCATTTTAGTGTACATATTCTTATTCTGAGAAAGATTTAATTTTTTTACTTAATAATTCAGTAGAAAACATGTAAATAGACTGTATACTCCATATCCTTATTTTATTATGTCAAATCTGAACAATATTGTTTTAAATATCCATTTAAAAATTTATATATAGGTAACAGTTATTGTTTTGTCATGATTAAATTGGTATTAAATTAATGAGCATAAGTGAAAAAAGCTAATCACTTAATAGACAGTCATAAAATAATAAAATGCAATATCATGCACTATGTATTACTAAAAAAGTGCTCACTTACATAAGCAGCAGATGATGAGAACAATATCATGGAAAATTATGGATATATCTTTATGTATATCCTTAAAAAATTACTTTCCTTTATATAATTTCTATTTTAATTTAAATGCCACATATTTTCAGCTAACATTTAAATTATTTTTTTATTATAAAATTTCAGTTCTGTTATAAACCATTAAACACCTTCAAAAACTTGCTTGAAGGTAAGAATAGCTCTTTCCTTCCATTATAAAACTATATCACATTAAGTATTATTAAATGTTATATTTGAGAAATACAGTCTGACCTTGAACATACTCAAATTCAAGATCAGTATTATGACAGAATGAAGATTTATGGGAGAAATGTTGCAATAGGTAAAACCTTTTAAAGACCATATAATAGTAAGGAAGACACTTGTCTGAAATACTGCAGATGATAGATTTGACATTTTACCAAAAGACAGTAATGCTTGATCTTCTAATATTTCCCATAGAACTATGGATCCAGTTAACAGCAGGAGGGGAAAAGCAGCGGCAACATTTCAAACGTCCATACGCTGATCTATAAAAGACACCATGTAAGTAGAAGAAAATTGCATTTTACTTCAGGTAGTGTAAGTTTTTGAAATGAAGGCTCTGTTATTTTTCAAGACTGGAAGGATATCACAGTGTTGATTTTATATACAAAGTAGGATCTGTTCCAGTATACTCTAGTGAAATAATTCACATATGGAGAATAGTTAATTTTGACCTCATGACAAAATCTGCCATATTTTGAGTAGGTTAACTTGTCACCTTCTTCACAAACCACCTATCAAAAGATATGAAACATAATATTAAAAAGCTGGTTAAACTTATAGAAGAAATGTAATCAATGTACAAGTAATTACACTTTTATGAAAAAACATATTGCTAAATATAGACTATAAAATATCTCATATTTAGCAAATAAAAGCCTCTTCATTAGTGAGTCACCATGCCCACTAAACTCCTGAACTTCCCTTTGAGACTGAGAAACCAGTATAAAGTGTTTCCAATTTTTAAAAGATTTCATCCTAAAATTTAGAAAGCAATGTTTTCATAATCATTGCTTTAAAGAAACTTATCATGAAGCCTACCAAGGCTGAGAAATGGACATATTATATTCCTCGTGTATATTTAAACTCTTCTCTGTGTGTATAACTGACTCACAATGATCTCGTAAGCAAGCAGGCTTTTGTGACTTGTCTGGTGCAAAACTTTACGTTCTCACCTAATGATGTTCACTAAGATAGCTTAACTAGCCTGAAGGCATTTTTATAATAAAATACTAAGTATTATTTTAATGCCTATGAAAGATGTCAGAGAGCCAACTTTAAGAGTAAAAGGATGGGCCAGGCGTGGTGGCTCACGCCTGTAATCCTAGCACTCTGGGAGAATGAGGCAGGCGGATCATTTGAGTTCAGGAGTTTGAGACCAGCCTGAACAAGAGTGAGACCCCGTCTCTACTAAAAATAGAAAGAAATTGGCTGGACAACTAAAAACATATAGAAAAAAATTAGCTGGGCATGGTGGCGCATGCCTGTAGTCCCAGCTACCTGGGAGGCTGAGGCAGGAGGATTGCTTGAACCCAGGAGTCTGAGGTTGCTGTGAGCTAGGCTGATGCCATGGCACTCTAGCCCAGGTAACATAATGAGACTCTGACTCAAAAAAAAAACAAAAAACAAAAAAAACAGTAAAAGTATGGATTAGCTTAAGTCCAGGCCTGACGTTACATGAAAAGGAGAAGTAATCTGATCTTCAGAATAGAGAAGAAAGGTGGGCAGCCAAGAGCAGAATAGAAAGGCTCTGGATAGGAGACAGCAATATATTATACAAGTAATTATAGAATACTATATCCAATGTTTAACAAAATTCCATTTTGTCACCAATAAACCAAAGATCACAGCCTCAAGTGCCAACAGAGAAAATTCAAAATACATGCAGCATAAAACAGAATAAGTTTATTTTACAAAATTAAGGAGTCATGAAGAAAACAAAGGCAGAAATCACAAAAACTAATTTCCCACCCCCAAACTGGTCTCAGATGATAAGACAAAGGGCTATGATTATTTAGGAAGGGGTAGAAAAAATCTTGGCTGCAATTTGAACAGAATGTGCACTACAACTTAAAATGACCTACTAAACTTTTCCTAAGATCCTCTCAGGAATCAAGGCATTCATTCCAGCCAATGCTAATTACCAGACACACAAACTTCCCTGTCAGTCTTCTTGGTTGCCAGATATAGAGTATATCCACTGCATGGTAAAATAGCTTGGTAAAACAGGTTGGTAACATAGCTGAAATCAATGTAGAAATTAAGATACAGCTAAATCCTAACAACTAAAGTAGCTCTGAATACACTCGTTTTTTGTGGATAATAGGGAATCAGTGGATAGGCACTGTATTAATTTAGTAAGTAATTTTTCTGGATCTGAATCAAATTACAAGAAATTTCTCAATATAAGAACATAACAGGCTGGGCGTGGTGGCTCACGCATGTCACCCTAGCACTCTGGGAGGCCGAGGCGGGTGGATCACTCAAGGTCAGGAGTTCAAGATCAGTCTGAGCAAGAGCGAGGCCCCATCTCTACTGAAAAATAGAAAGAAATGATCTGGACAACTAAAAATATATATATATAAAAAAATGAGCCTGGCATGGTGGCACATGCCTGTAGTCCCAGCTACTCGGGAGGTTGAGGCAGAAGGATCGCTTGAGCCCAGGAGTTTGAGGTTG
>CAUYSK010034558.1:0-49719 GCA_963575035.1 Avahi laniger
GGTAAATGGAAACTTACAAGCTCTTTTCGCGGGCTTTTGTAAATGTGCAGGCTTGGTCGGCCACTTTAGGTAATCAGGCAGATCCACATGGCTCGCGGCCATCTTGAATAAGCGGCTGCCGGGCCTCATGGCTCCCGACACTTCTCTAAGAAGTAGATTAAATTTTAAATAAATTATAAAACACATTTTATGTTTACCCACATTTGATATTTCTCATGCTTTTGATTCTTTTTTGCATATCTAATTTTCCATCTTCTTTTGTTTCTGCCTGAAGAACTTTCTCTCACATTGAAATTGGTGCTCATCTCCTGGCATCAAATACTTCCTGCTTTTATTTATATGAAAAAATATTTGTTTATTTCTTACTTTTGAAATATATCTTTATTTGACAGAATTCTAAATTGAAGGTTAATTTTCTTCCCTTTCAGCACTTTAAAGATGTCATTGTACTGTTTCAGGTCTTGCGTATTTTCTCATGTGACATTTTTGATTTTTCTTACATAGTCATGTGCTAACAATGATGTTTTGGTCAATGATGGAATACATATATAACAGTGGTTCCATAAGATTATAACATCATATTTTTACTGTAACTTTTCTATGGTTAGATATACAAATATGTACCATAGTGTTACAATTGCCTACAGTATTCAGTACAGTAATATTCTGTACAGCTTTGTATCCTGGGAACAATACATTATGCTATACAGCGTAAGTGTGTAGTAGGCTATACCATTTGTGTAAGTACACTCTATGATGTTTGCACAGCAACATTGCCTAATGACACATTTCTCAGAATGTATCCCTGTTATTAAGTGAAGCATGATCGAACTTATTCCTTTACAATATGTGTATCTCTTTTCTTTGCCTGTTTTTTAATATTTTATCTTATTATTGGCTTTCAGCTATTTTATTTATATATATATATATATATATATAGTGTGTGTGTGTCTGTGTATGTGTGTGTGTATGTGTGTGATGTTCAGATTCATTAAAGTCTGTGATACTTCGTTCATCAAATTTGAAATGTTTTAGGCCATTATTTATTAAAATAATTGTTTTATGGCTACTCTTCTTCTCTGACTCCAATTTCACATATGTTAAGAAACATGATCATGTCCCACAGATCACTGAGGCTCCGTTAGTTTTTTTGGTTTTGTTTTTAGTATTTCACTGTCTGTATTGCATCTTGATTGGTTTCTGATACCATGTCTTAATGTTCACTGGTCATATATCATGCAGTACGTAATATGCTCTTAACTCATCCAGTGAAATTTTAATTTTAGACATTATATTTTTCATTTCTAGAAGTTCCAACTTGCTTCTTTGCTATATCTTCATTTCAAAAATGGTCGTACATATTGAGCATAACAGCTTTCTATATGTTCTTGTCTGCAAATTCCATCATCTTAGTCATTTTTACAACTGTTTATACTGATTTTTCTTCTGATTTTGTGTCATATTTCTTTTTTCATACACCTATTAATTTTTGATTAGACAACTCCCTATCTCCTCAAATCAGGAAAACTTAAAGACTCTGTGTGGCTTCTTCTGTCTTGCACTGCTAACCAGAAATTGCCTCTAGACAGTAAGTCTAGTCAAGAGTATGGCCCAAATTATTTGTTTCCCTTCTCTCAGGGATCTCACTCCTGTGTTGCCTGGTGTCCAATGTCTGAAACAGTGGTTTAATTTTATTTCAGTTTTTCTAGTTGTTCTTGTGGAGAGAGTAATTCCACACCAGTTATTCCCTGTGTCCAGAAGCAAAGTTTGCTTTTTAAAATTTAACACTATAGAATAAATACAATAAATTTCTATAGTAAATATTTTTATCTGTTATATGAGTTAGGAATTGAACTCGGCTTCAAATAAGCTAAGTGGCTTAACCAAAAAGATATCCTTTTTTCATACAAAAGTATCAGAGGTAGGTAGTGCAATTCTGATATGGATGGCCCATGATGCCAACATTAATATATTCTCCCTAGAAAGTGGCATCACCCCATCCTTGGTGTCCTCTGGAGGCAAAATTGTTGTTCCACTGCCATTTATGTTTCCCTATTCCAGGAAATGAAGGGAGAAGACAGATGGTGAGTGCTAGCTGACTCTGCTTCTACCCAGCAACAACTTATCACAACTCATTGGCCAAAATCATTTTACACATCTACCTCCTGGGATAAAGAAAAGCTGGAAAATGTAGATATTTTTAAAATGTGGAACATTGCCAGCACTCCCATATCATAAAGAAGCAAATGGAGCTCACACTTCATTAAATATTCTACAACATCTGCAATAGGTAGGTCGTATTACATAGTATGGAAATACTATAATTTTAATCCTTGATTTTCTTCTATTCCACATGTAGACGCCATGTCAGTTCTAGGGCCATTGTTTTAAAGAGAGTGGCAAGTACAAGCAGTTAATATAAACTCATCAACTATCAGGACATGTGACACCATAGTACAAATGAGGAAAAGACCTATATTTTCTGGGATTTCTTTACTCCTTGTCTACTCCTGTAAACAATAGAAATTATCTGGCTTTCATAATGATTTCATCTAGAAGGAGCATGATAGCCATAAGAATGAGAGATAGTCAACACATTTAATTATCATCAGGTGAATTAAGATATAAAAAAAATCATACTACTTTAAACCTCCCAAACCAAAAGTGTAATTCAGTATAATTTCTAATACTATGTACCAAATTGCACAAATATAAATCATAGAATCAGTGAACCACTGAAGCCAGCAGTTTGTAAGTGACCTATCAATGCAAGCAGCTACTGACTATCTAAATAGAGACTGCAAACTCACTGGTACATGTCAGATCTTTAAAGGTTCTATAATCTCTTTTTTGTTGACTACATTTCTCAGTATGTGTAATGAAAATATTAATACTTCAGTGGTGTACAAGTGCATAAAAATCCAGAAACTAAGATTGTTTCATGAAACATCAATGTTTAATGAACATTCTAAAATTAGAAAAAAAAATAGAATGTAAATTAAGTAATCAAATCAATTACTATCAAGTTTTCTTATCTAAGGCCCAGAAATCAAAGCTAGTATAGAGAATTTAATAAGTACTATAAACTGTTCATATCTTACACTAATTTTTTGCAGAAATCTGAGGGATGAGAAAGTTGCAACATTACCTTATAAGGCCTGGAAATTCCAATTTCCAGGCAGCTGAAGTAAAACGAATCAAATCTTGCTTCAGGGTATCTACACATGCTTCAGAAGTGCTGTTCATAATACTCAAGAAATGCTTAATAACAAATCAAATACACTGAATTCCTCTTACACATTCAGACTCAGCATTAATACTTGTTGTGGGTCAAATGACATCACTTGTATATATTTTGACGTATACTCAGAGCCACATCCTTTGGTCTGACAAACCTATTTCATTTAAAATTGAGCATGCCTTGAGGATATTTAGTCTCTGGTCATCTATGGCAGCTCAGTTTAGCTATCATCCCTGAGAAATATAGTCTATCTTTTTTCATGCTTTCTTAATATTTACTGCCATTGTCTTTTAACAGAGTACTAGTTTCAAGGAGAAAGTCTATATGGGAGTAAATTGTCATCTAGTCTATGGATCTGCACAGTTAAAATCTGCTGTTTTTTGCTGTTTTAAGAGATATAATGGTAACTAATGGTGTTTAGAGATTTGAGGGTTAAATTCTAGTTGGAATAAAGTAAAAAACTACCTTTTCATGCATTTGCTATAAGAGGGAGATATTCATGAAACCTACTGTTTTCATTGCTTAAATTGTGAGCATATGTGTGAAATGATGACTAATTTATTATTGAAGTGATTTCCATAGACACCTGTTTATACTAATTATATGAAACATATTTCCTGGATCTTAGGGAATTTTGGCTTTGATGTAATAAATGTTGAACTTACTTAATTGCCTATAGTTAGGGGCTTTTCTATTACAAAGTCAATACCCGCTTTATAATGCCGTTGGTAATTATCCTTAGCTTTACACATTACGTTCTTTCTGATCTGTCTCCTGACTACTTCTTCAGGCTCCTTTCTTAACACTCTGCCCATCAAGCTATTGTCAGTGCCACGGTGCTCTCATACAGCTGAGTCTTTGATCATCGTGTCTTTTTCCTGAAATGCTCCTTCTTTTGTCTGCTTGAGCTTAGTGAACTCTTATTTATCTTCTATTGGATATCTTTCAATATTCAGATCAAATTTTACTCTTTCAATGAAGCCTTTTCTAATTAGCCTATGGCTCGTCTTACCAGGCTACCATCTCCTTTGTGCTTTGCTTGCCACTCGATAAATATCCTTTGAGTAAATGAATAAATATATAAATAAATCATATATCCAAGATAGAAGAAACTTAAAATATTAAGAGAAGTTTGCAGTCTTAATAAATTGGATTTTTTAAAATGTGAATACCTGCTTCCAGGAAAACAGGAAACAATTTTTCAAGTATTTGAATATCTTTCATATGACAGAACTATGATTTGCACTGGGTAGATTCAAAATGAATATAGACAGAGCATGAAGCCTACAACTAAAAAGTTCAAAATATAATTGGGAAGATAAGACCATGAAGTGGATGTTGTTAATTGTTCCAAAATATCAACATTATAATGCAGTTTTAAAATATTTTCTTATAAAAATCTGAAACAATATATTCCAAATTGTTAAAGGATTTTTCAGGTCATAGAATAATGTTCATTTGGTTTTGGTTTTCTTTGTAATTATCTAATTTTATAAGTTTCCTTCATTAAACATGATTTGATTTGCAGTATAAGAAGGTAAAAATATATCCCTGCTGACAAAAAAATGTAAAGGGAGTCAACAACATTATTATTTGAGTAATATAGATTTGGAATTGGAAAACAAATTGATAAACAATATTTAGAAAGGCAATTTGACAATATATCAAGGTGCATAAGAATTGGTTCATACCCTTTGACACATAATTCCCATAACTATTCTAAAAGTTAGGAAAACAGAAGAATATTCACTACAGAATTATAGTAATTTAAGAAGCAGATGCAATATAAATACCCAAAATAAGTGAATATGAGGGCTATATTCATATTCTTTAATGCATAAACCAATGTGATATAATCTTAGTACTAAGATTAATATTATCCTATATCATGATATTGCCTTTGGCATGGTGTTTTCATACTATTTGGAAGATTCCACTTTAATTTATGTTTATTCCAAGACCACCTACCAGACAGTCATGAACATATTCTATTTAATTTATAGGAATTAGCATCTTCAAATATAACCACCAACAAATTTCATTAGGATATTTTCTTATTTCCATTCAAAGTCTTGTTGCATTATATCCTTAAACTTCACCTCATTTCCTAGTTTATTGAATCTTAATCCGTTATTGAATTTTGTTAGATCTTCATTGTTAAAAATTCACCCATTAGTTATATTGTCTGGCTATTCTTTTGATTATCACTTAAGAAAGTTAATTTACAGAATTAAAAGATTATTTGGCTATTTTTGAATAAAGTGAGAAAAGCCACAGAAAGCAGGACAGCCCTGGAAACATACGAGACTAATAACCTGGGTCTCTGCAAGTGTCTCTTTGCAGAGCATGTCCCCGTCTAACACCAGATGGGTAAAACTGGACAGGATGGCAGATGAAAGGGGAATTCCCCAGTGGAAGAACTATTTCCCCACTATCACATTGCCAGGTGTGCCCAAGACAGAAAAGATCAGAACTTGTTAATAGGACAAGCCAAAAAATTCAGGAATTTGCAAATTGAACAGGTGAAAATGTAACTGGTGATAATTGAAAGCTAATTATCATCAGCTAGCAATTGGCAACCAGGTGTTCTGAGTCACCTAAAAGGCAAAGAAGAGAGGACTGTGAAGATATTTGCTTTTGGCACAGAGGAGATAAATGAGTTTGCTGACTGAGGCTTCAGTATAGGAAAATTAGTGTGTTTATTTTTGCTGTGTTTTGGCATGTCTAGGAGCTAACCATGAAAGAGCAAGGATTGCAGAGCAAAGTAATTATGGATTATGTGTAAAAACACCTTATATTTTTCTAAATTAGATTTTTCCAAGTGAGTAAAAGCAGAAATACAGTAACCACCAAAGCCACTTCTGTTAGCATGGCTGTAGGCCACCCTGGGATCATGCTGGCTTTACTCTTTAAGCAGAGCTGAATATAAAAAATGCTAACAGGCCAGGCACAGTGGCTCCCACCTGTAATCCTAGCACTCTGGGAGGCTGAGGCAGGAGGATCCCTTGAGCTCATGAGTTCAAATCCAGCCTGAACAAGAGAAAGACCCTATCTTTACTAAAAACAGAAAAATTAGCTGGCCATCATGGTGTGCACCTGTAGTCCCAGCTACTCAGGAGGCTGAGTCAAGAGGATCACTTGAGCCCAGGAATTTGAGGTTACCATGAGCCGCTGCACTCTAGCCCAGGCAACAGAGTGAGAGTCTGTCTCAAAAAAGCCAACCAAAAAAAAAGGCTTCGTGTCTATAGATATATATTATACATTCCTGTAAAGGTATTTTTTTAAGAATCTACAGATTAGATAAATTAGGTGATGTGTTCACGGTCATAAAGCTAGTATCCGGTAAATTTAAGATTTGTATTCAAAACTGTCTAATCCCAAAGTATATGTTTTATTATACCATCCTGCTCTTTGATGGAAAATTTCCCATTACCTAAAACAATAACAGATTTCTTTTTTTTAATTCACACGAATTTTCCATACCTCTGATAATTATAAATTATAGTGCTCTCCAAAATTTATAATACAGGTTTATATTCAAGAATAGCATTTATATAGAAAAGCACACACAAGTATAGTGCTCAATGAATGTATGGAGATTTTATGCACCCATCTAACTCTACCCAGCCAGAAATAGAATTCTAAATAGCAATTCAGAAATTCCTCTCTGCCACTCTCACCCACTAGCCCCCTCCCAACAGTAACTGGTACCCTGACACCTAACTCAAGAGATTTATCTTGCCGGAGCTTGAACTTCATATAAATGAAACAGTAGACTCCACAAAATTTTCTGTCAGACTCATTTCACTACACATTATGCTTATGATATTTGTTCTTGCTATTGTATGCAGGAATAATTTATTCAAATTCATAGCTATATAGCATTTCTTATACTACTATATGGCTGTGTATTTATCCATGCTTCCTTTATGAACATTGGAGTAGATTACAGTTTTTGTCTATTACTATTAATGATGTGAACATTTTTTATGAACACATGTATGCATTTCTGAGGGTTACATACCCAGAAAAGATAGTATTGAGACATAGGGTTTGTCTAGGTTCAGGTTTACAGGATGCTGTCAAACAGTTTTCCAAAGTGGTCGTACCAGTTTTCACTCCCACCAGCAATGTATGAGAGTTTCAGTTGCTCTATAATCTTGCTAATCCCAAGTAATAACTATCATTTGGTTTTAGCCATTCTTGTGTCTGTGCAGTTGTAGCTCATGGACCTAATTTGCATTCCTCCAGGGTCTAATGAGGTTGAGACTCTTTTCATATGCTATTTTAGCCATTTGGATATTCTCTTTTTTAATGTGTATGTTCAAATATCTTGCCTATTTTTCTATTAGTTTGTCTTTTTCTTATCCATGTAGCAGACCATTGCATATTCTGGATATGAGCTACTAAACCAGAATATTGCATCAATCTTCTTGAACTCTGAATTGTCTTTTTACAATATAATGGTGACTTTTGGTGAAAAAAACATTTTAATTTTTACAAAGTGTAATATAGCTTTCTTTTTTTTTTGTCCAGTAAGGGTTTTTTGTTGTTGTTGTTGTTGTTGTTGCTGTTTTTGCTAAAGAAATCTTTGTTTACCAAAGATCGTGAGGATGCTCTCATAATTATTTTTCGAAGCTTTTTCTTCTTTTTTTTACTTCTCACATTTAAATAAATAATTTTCTTGGAATTGAATTTTGTATATGCTGTGAGATAAGGTATAAAATTTATTTTTTAAATAAATGTCGTTCAATTAACTCAGCACCGCTCTTTAAAAAGCCTCTCCTTTGTCCACCACCCCACAAAGCTCCCTTTGTCAGGTGTTTGCATATGTGTGAGTCTTCATTCTGCATAGCTCTTCTGGTAAATTGGCCTGTTTTTCTCTCCATACATGAATAGTATAATATTTTGATTAATATAGATATAGCTTAAAATAAGTCTTGATATTTTGTAGTATGTCTGCCACCTTTGATCTTTACTTGAAGTTTGCCTCAGCTATCTCTCAAGCATTTGTATCACCATGTGAATTTTAGAATAATCTTGTCAATGTTATAGGTAAAAAATCATCTGTTGAGATTTGATTAGGGCCACATTAAATCTATGAACCAATTTTAGGCTAACTAACATTTATATAACATGAAGACTTTCAATCCAAAACTATAATAATAGATCCGTCCATTTTATTAAGATTGGTTTAACATGGAATGTCTTCTTCCCCAAATCACAGTAAAATTTACCGAGATTCCACAATTAAATATGATCTTTGTTTTAGCTTTTATGTGTATATTAAGGTGTTCTCTTCTATTCCTAATTTCACAAAAGTAAAATTGGATATAGAGTTTTAGTATCTTACTATGTTGAATCCATCAGATTCATTAATTATAAAAAAAATTGCATTCCTGGGTATAATTTCCATGTCATATGTCATTGGATTCGGTTTATCAATATTATATTGAGGATTTTTGAGTATAAGTTTATAATGAATTTGGTCTATAATTTTTTTGTTCTTGTAAGGTACTTGTCAGATTTTATCAAGGTTATGCTGATATGTTAGTGTTTCCTTTTTCTCTGTTTCCAGAAGAATTTGTATAGAACTGATGTTATTTATTCCTGAAAATTGCTGGAAGAATTATTGCAGCAGTAAAGCTATCTGAGTCTAAATGTTTTCTTTGTGGGAAGTATTAAATTATGCCTAAAGCTTCTTAAATATGTTTGGTATCTATTATTCTGTTAGTTTTGATTATTTTCTGAGTTTGTTCATTACCCTTGCATTTTTAAATTTAATATCAAAAAGTTGTTCATAATATTCTTGCTATGCTTTGAAAGTCAGTAGAATTCTAATTATATCACTTTTCTCTTTACTGAAACTGGTATTTCATCCTAACTCCCTCACTCTCTCTTCTCAAGTGTCTTGCTAAAAATTTATTAATTTCATTAATCTTTGTAAAGAACTATTTATTGGCTTTGTTGATCCTCTATTGTATGCCTGCTTATTATTTCATTGATCTTTGCCACTATCTTTAGTATTATATTCCTTCTAATTTCTTTATATTTAATTTGCTGTTCTTTTTCCAACTTATGGAGATAATGTTTACTTTTAATATTGTCTCTAATTTGTTTATTTAAGGCTGTAAGCTCCTCTCTAAACACTGATTTGCTTTAAGCCACAAGTTTTAAAATGGTATCTTCCCATTATCTTTCAATTAAAATAATTTTAAAATTCCACTGTGATTTATTTCTTTAACCAGTGGATTTTCTAGAAGAGAACTGTTTAATATTCAATTTTTAATTTATCTTTATTTTTCTTTTTATTATTAATTTTTAGCTTAATTTCATTGTCAGAAATTATAGTATATAATATTTTAATTCCTAGAGATTTGTTAAAGCTTGCTATATGCAGCAACATACAGTCAATTTTGGCAAATGTTCAATGTGCACCTGAAAAGATTGTATGGTCTGTAATTGTCGGCCATATAATACACACATATATATGTATTTGGGCATGTATGTGAATATATTCATGTGTGTGTATGTGTATATATATACATATACACTTGGCTATTACATTTGTCAAATCTATATACTTATTTTTGTCTGTTTATTCTATCATTTATTGAGAGAAATGCATCTGTATCTCACACTATGATTGTGAATTTCATTAATTCTGC
Organism: Avahi laniger; assembly: GCA_963575035.1. Lineage (NCBI taxonomy): Eukaryota > Metazoa > Chordata > Mammalia > Primates > Indriidae > Avahi > Avahi laniger. The sequence continues at coordinate 9,910 of CAUYSK010034558.1, forward strand.
CTGTACATCTGTAGATTATTGGTTCATATGTTTTGAAGCTATATTAGGTACATACAAATACAATAATGCATATATAGAATCATATGCATTCCCTGTTGCTTGTGGTTTAGATGTGGTTTATCCTCAGCAAAGCTCATGTTGAAATGTGGTTCCCAATGTGGCAGTGATTGGGTCCTAGTTGGAGGTGTTTGGATCACGGGAACACTGCCCTCGTGAATAGATAGATTAATACTATCTCCTGGGAGTGAGTGAATTCTTACTCTCTCATTTCTGTGAGAGCAAGTGGTTATAAAGTGAGTCCAGCCTCTTGTGTGTCTCTCTTTACACACACCCACTCACCTTTCTGCTTCTAGCCCAGGTTGTGACACAGCACTTGGCCCTCACCAGAAGCCAAGCCGATACCAGCTCTGTGATCTTGGGGTTTCCAGCCACCAGAATCATGAGCCAAATAAACTTATTTCCTTTATAAATTACCCAGCCTCAAGTATTCTGTCATAACAAGACAAAATATACTAAAACATTTGTATATTAATCCTTTTTTACTATAAATTATCCTTCTTTATCTCTAGAATGTCTCACTTTAAAGTTACTTTGTATGATATTGTGGAACTTTACCAGCCTTTTTGGTTAGTATCTTTTACAGCATTTTATTTTCAACCTTTCCATGACCTTATATTTAAACTTCTTCTACTGTAAGTAGTACATAAGTGATTTTAATTTTTTGGTATATCCTGGCAATATTTTTCTTTTCATTGGAGCTTTTAGTACATTTACATTTAATGTGATTATTTATAATTTAAGGTTTAAATGTTACTGCTTCACATATGCACATGTACACACACAAATTCATGTACATGCACACAAAAACTCTACAAGATATCATTTTTATTTTGATATTTCAGTATTTATTTTACTTTACCCACATATTTGGCCTTTCAGATCATCAAGTCCTGTGTGATAAGGTAACTCTCCCAGTGGCTTCAAACAGGTTATTATTGAAGATAATGTTACCAATTGTTATTGCTGGGAGGTTTATTCTGTTATAGAGAGTTCATCAAAGCTGGTAAACTGAAAACAAATTTACAGATTATGAGTCAACACAAGGGATTCACTACAGAAGAAAGAAATAGCAACAACTTGAAAAAAAATAGACCTCATTTAAATATTGGAAAGATTTAATGGTTAAGCATAGGATTTTAGAATAGAGTTTATTTGCAAATTAAAATCTCTGTGCAATTTCTGACTCAAAGGATTTCACACAATGAAATTTATATAAAATTTGTGGACAGAACACACACAATGCTAGAGTTCCTTTATAACTTAGAGTTATCTAAGTTAAAAACACATTTGACATTTGTCTTAATTTTACCCTACCTCAGGGAAAACTGTGTTGTGTTTCCCTTATGAATTTTTAATTGCTTATGCACATGCTTCCATAGTTTCTCTATATAGCATAAATCAAATTGTGCTGTTCATTTTTACTTACTTGCCAGTCTTCCCTACTAGAATGGAAGCCCATCAGGATAGAAAGAGAACTCTGCGCTATATTCTGTATCCCCAATGCTTAATACAATAGAACCCACATAAATATTTTAGTTGTTTTGAAACTTTTACATGGTGAAAATCTTTCTCAAAATAAAATATTTTGCTAAACCACATATTTTTCAAATAATTTCTTCATTTATTCAAAGTGCTTATTGAGTATTGGGCAGTGAATATGGGCAATTCCTTTGAGAAGATGTGCTACAACAGGTTGTTTGTTGTTTTTCGATTTTGTTTTCATGGAAGTGATTTGAACATGCTTGTCACTGTGAATAATAATCCAATAGAAAGGAGAAATTAGAAGTAATTAAAAGGAAAGAGTACAAAAATAAGCAATAGATGCAGTGTCTGAGAAGAGAGATGAAGTTACTTTAGTCTTAGCCAGGAGAACACAAAGGGTCAGTTCTTCCATTGCAAAAGAAGAAGAAGATAATGGGTAAAGTGGAACTAAGTTTGGGGATGAGTTCTCTTTTGTCTATTTCTATCCTTTTATCCCCTCTATAAATAGAAAGTAAGATAATATGCTGACACTGAGGGAGTGAAATTGAGACCAGAAATGTGGACATTAGAAAATGGAGAAGAGTGGAGAAACTTTGAAATATCGATGTGGAGTGGGAGGGTTGTCCAGAGGTATATGCCATGATTGCTAAACAATACTGAGAGTGGATCTGAAGTTGAAAGCTAGGAATTTTTAGAAAAAAAATGTCTGTTTGAACTGTTACTTTAGCATCAGAACAGTAGTGGCTACCCATCAGCTCTACTCCTACTTCAACCAAAGCTGGAAGTGGCGTGGGCAAGAAGACCATTGTTCTTTGCCCCCATTTATAACCCTGGATCACCCACAAGGGAAAGGAAATGTTCCTGTACCTGTCAATCCTCGCCCTTACATACATACTAAATGGGGCAAAGAAACTACAGAAAGCTTTTTTCCCACACGGAAAGGCATGGAGGGTTAAATTTTACTAAATTTGCTTCTAGTAATATTCTAAGGGTGCAGTTTGTAAAAAGAGAGGAATAAAACAGCACAAATAGAAACAAGACAAATATCCACTTCAGAATTGCTAGCAGAAGGTGAGAAGAGGTTAAGTACCAAGCAGTTTCCAGGAAAGATTCATAGAACTAATTCAGCTTGTTCTGCCTCAGCCAGAGAAAAAATTCAGGTCCCCGTAACTGCACCAGTAGTTTGGGAAGAAGAGTGAGTCCTTTTACTCTACAGACAGCAGGTCACACATACATCAGATAATGTTGGATTATTCAAGGGTTCATTACCTTCTTCATGAATGTCCCCTTAGACCTTTGTTTTCTACCTTTTCGTTATTCATGTCCATGGTTTGTCCTTTCACTGCTCATTAGCATCTAAATTAAAGAGCTGGAACTTAGGTTAAGTTGAGATTTGTGAGATGCTCTGAGGAAAAAAGGTGGGAGAGTAACAGCAGGTTCAGGAATAAGGCCCAGCTGGTGATTCAGAGGTGCCAAATATATTCTTCCTGCCTTGAAGCACCTCTCCATTCTCTCTTCTTAGGCACTGTGGTCTACACTCCCACCAAGTAGGCACGGGCACATGTGACCTAGCCCATGATCTTAACTAATTGGAATGGGCTAACATTTGGCCTAAAATGAACCAATAAGGATTTATTTCCTGTGATTTTGGAATTATGTTAGAGACATTAGCTAATTCCTATTGTGGTCTTGACTGAAAAGATTGCATAAGGCTATGACCAGGACCTTCTGTTCATATCTAAACAGAGTCAGTCTTTAGAGAGGAGAATTGAAACAGGTACATGGAGAAGAGTAGGGCTAAGAAAGCATAGCAGGGCATACCTCGAAGAAGAAACAGTGCAAGAACATTCCAATTCTTGGTTCTCATAGCTCACAGTGCATGGCCAATGCTTCCTGCCCCTGCATTTAATGACTGACTCCTGAACCTTCCCAAAAAATCTCCACACTCTACCTCCTTTACTTTTAAGTTAGTAGATTGAGTTATGTTGCTTATCTCTAAAGAACCCTTTGTATCCAAAAAAATCATGAAAGATACTAAGAAAATTTGGGGCCCAAGTAGTATTAATGATTTTTGAAAAACAAAGTATCACCATGTGTCAGGAAATGATGTTACATCAGATACGCAATGAAGGGTCACTAAAGATTTATTCTATATATGTGGAAGGTTGACAAATACGTTTTAACAGGAAAGAATCTGACAACTCTACGAAGGATGCACTGGAAGGAAATGTCTGAGCATTTGATCAATAAAGCTGTAAACTCAGCACTATGTAGCTTTAGTTCTCATTTCATAATCAGCTGCATTTTTCACTTTGAGAAAAATTTACATTATATTATGGAAAAAAATAAAAATTTAAAGACATTAAAGAGATTTTAAAAATTGAAAAAGTAAAACAAATCTATCAAGGAAGACAGAGTGACAGAGCAGGAGAAGAGGTGTCTTCCCCGCCCAGACTGAGACCTGGATCCCAGAGGCATCCCCCTTTGTCTCTCCACAAGAAAAAAAAATCACTATTTCCTTGAACGAGCAGAGAAAAGCTCTGACCCCTGCCTCCAAATGGGTGAATTATTTCTAATAACTAAAAGAAATGTTACTTTCATCTGCCAGCATTTTAGTGTGTGCCCTTCACATCCTGACATCCACTCTCCACCACCACAACTGCTAAACTGCTAAGCCCTATAAATCTCCCCATCCCTGATTCTCTCTCTCTCTCTCTCTCTCTCTCTCTCTCTCACACACACACACACACACACACACACACACACACACACATACACATTCACAAACATACATGCCTTACCACCTACACCATCTGATACGTGGTATGCCAGCCACCCTAATTATATCTGTTTGCCTAATACAGACTAATCTATTAGATCCCTGAATAAGATCTGTCCATGACCCTTATTAGCTACAAAATAAAATCTGAACTCCTTAACATGCTATACAAGCTTCCTTGTGCTGTGGTTCCCACCCACCTCTTTAGCCTCATTCTATGCCAATCCCTTACATTCTGGCCGTATTCTAACTATTCTCAGTTGTCAGATGTCAACAAGCTCCTTCACACCTTGCATCATTGCACATACTGTACATTCTACCTGGAATATCCTATTCCTTCAGCTCACCAGGTCTGCCTATAGGTCACTTTTAAAACTCAATTCAGATTCACTTTCTCCGGAAACATTCATGAATTGCCGCTCCCTCCCTACTCTCTGAGACTAAGCAGGGCATGATTGGCTATTTACTGGACTTTTTCTCTAGTTGAGTGTAGCCTCTTTAGGAAAGGGACTGTAACTTTGTATCTCCCCAACATCTATCAGAATGCCTAGCCCATAATATAAGATTAATACATGTGAGTTTGATAGATATTTATTTAATTAATTTTTGTTTCATTTTGATAGCGGATGCCTCCAACATGTTCAGTTTGATTCTTCTATTTAATAGGACCACAGTTTAACTAAAAGCTCATTGGGTCTTACTTTGAAGCTGCCTTTTTTTATTGGATTATTTTTAGAGACAACAAAACATAGTATTGACATTAATTTCATTCACGATCTAGCTATTCATTTGATCTTTAGTCTAACAAGTGATCTGTCTTCACAAATGAAATATAAATAGTTTTAAAGTGTTCATGGTACTTAAATAAGGAAAGATAGCAATTCTATACAGGACAAGAAATCTATTAATTCTTTGATAATTTTAATTAGCAACAAAAGTAAAAAGGCATAGCAAGGTTTTATTTTGCCCGTAGGATGCTGTTACTCTTTCACAGAGGCAATTTTGGTTGTATTAGCATATCGTGCCAGGTGTCTAAAACCCAAGCCGTTACAAAGTTTAGCTCATCTTGGGAAATGCTGCTGCTCATCTTTAATAAGAAGTACTCTCCCAGGAAAAAGACTCCCAGGTGGACAAATCCAACATTAGATGTAAAGCAGTGTAATTCTGCTCAAGATGGCCTTGAGATGGAGCCCATTCATGGATTTTAGTATCCATGAAATTGGAGAAATAAGCATAGCTTGAAAATGGTTTTATTTTCTTTTAGCTAGCAGTATAGTACTTTCTTGCTTTGCTGCTTCTTGAAAGTTTTTGGATCTTCAAATGGCATTAAAAGCTAGAGAATGGAAAACAAAAACTGCAAGCAATTGCCCAGCTAATGTGTGCCTTGGATGCAAAGTCGAAAAAAAGTAGAACATCTTCAAAGAGTGTAATCAGCTTGAAATGAGTGATAAAAATTTGATTATCTGCTGGTGCAAATTTGTGCAACAAATTGTCTTCAGCCATGTATGGCTTAGGAACCTATTTGCTATTTTCAAATCATTTTGACTTTCAATGGAAAAAAATAATCATAAAGACCTCAAAAATATTTTTCAGATTTGTCAGTGCTTGCCAAATACAGTTATATGCACTATTCCTGAACTCCAACTTAATTCTCTTCTTAACATAATTATCCTTTTAGTATAAAATTTAAACCATTCTAAAGTAACATTTTCAAAGTATTATATTTGTGGGATGATAATTGATGTTTCTAGAAACAAGAAAACATCAAAATAAACTATAATTCATTGTCAAAAAACTTTAGAAAACACTGAGTAAACAAAGACAAAGGAGTTTCTTTATTGTTGGATGTCTTAGAGACTTTATTGGACCAATGTGCATCGTGAACCTCCATGAAAGAAATGATTTTCTGAACTCATCTAACCACTAAATCTTTTTTCCACAAGTATCACAAGACACCACTGTTCTATAATGTGTCCCTAACAAAAATCACCTTTAAATATTGTGACCAAGTAGTAATAACAAAACACACAATTCCTATAGTACTTCACTGGATTTTGCCTCTGTGTTTTTGTGGTATTTATTTCATTTCAGTTGCTGTTGAAATATACCGCAGTGATTCAGGGAGAGCCAACCCTCAGCACAATGCTGAGAGTCCTCTAACCATATGATCTGACCCTTTGGCTTGGGAAGGCATAAAATCAGTTAATGTTGGAGGAAAATCTCAAATTTTCATGAGGTTCATTCCAACCAGCATTATTACTGTGTCTTCTTCCATTTGGGTCACTATAACCAAATATTATAAACCTAGTAGTTTGTAAACAACAGAAATTTATTTCTCAGACTATATAAAGTCCAAGATCAAGATGCCTGCAGATTTGATGTCTGGTGAGGACTCATTTCCTGGTTCATAGACAGCATCTTACTTCTGAACTCACGTGATGGAAGGGGAAAGGGGATTCTCTCGTACCTCTTTTATAAGGGTACTAATCCATTTATTAGGGCTCTGTCCTCCTGAACTAACCATCTCCCAAAGGCCTACCTTCTAACACCATCACCTTGGGGGTTAGGACTTCGACAGATGAGTTTGTGGGAGCCACAAACATTCAGATCACAGCACACTGTTTAGCTCCGAAGTTCATCTCTTACCCACATTCATTTTCGTTTATTTAAGCCAGAGAGTGGAGTAAATTCTTTCTAGGTAATTATTTTCAATCCAATCACTCTGCAAATTTTTATGCAAAATTATTAAAATCCATTATGTAGATTCATTGCTACACCTTGCTTTTTCTCTTGCCATATATTATTCTCAAAATTTTATTTTTAATGTCTATACAATAGTTTATAGATACCTTGTAATGAATTTAATGATTTCCCTAGTAGATATTTAGCTCTTATCTAATATTTTCTCATTTAAAACAACATTTCACTAAACATGTTTGTATATAAAATTTGTTCAATATTTGGAGCTCTTTCCTTAGAATTTACCTTCAGAATTTAAACTACCCCAAAAATACGAACATTTTTAAGGCTCTTGATATCTGTTGCAATTGCTTCCAAAAAGAGTTAAATTATTTTTCATATTATAGTGTTTAAAACTTTATTACATCAGCTTTTTTATTGTTTGATATGAACGAAATATTTGTTGCTACAAAGACTGTTGAACTTGAGAATAACAGAGCTGACACAAAGCCTTTGTGTTTGGCATGAGGTCAGTGGAGGCTTCTGAATATCTTTCATCTTCCTCTCTTTGACTGGGATGATCTGCTCTCTCAGCTATAGAGCAGTCACCTTGCAGGCTGTCTTCCTCCAGTTATAACAAAAAATTATGCTTTGAAATGATGATCTTTTGGGGTCCTTTGTTAATATTTACTGAGCTATAGCAGTGGCACAGTTTTCTTTTGTAACATCTTTCTGATAACAAAATAATACATGTTTAAAGTAAAAAATTGGAAAAAATACAGAAAAGCATAAGGAAGATATTTTGAATTACTTTTAGAGCCACTAGTCAGCAATAATCCCTTTTGAGATCTGATGCATTTCCTCTTGAATGTATGGAAACACGTAATGCCATACTTACAATGCTGCCGTCATCACATCCCAACAACTGGAACCATATTATACAAACAGCCTGCAATCCTGAGTTTTTCAGGTAACATTATATTATGAGACTTTCTCATGCCTTTGAAAATATGAGTTAAAAAAGCATATAATATTCTACAAAATGGATATACCACAATTTATTTAACAGTTTTGTTATTAAACATTTAACTTTTTTTTCATTTTTCATGGTCTTCTTGCATGTTCAAAGATGTAATAAAGGTCTTGTACATGAATATATGTATATAATTTTGATTATAACCTAAGCATAAATTCTTACATTAATTTATGAACATTTTTAAAGGCATGGAGTACATGCTTCCAAACTTTAAAAGGTTTATACGAATTTACTTTCTTTGTTCTGTTGCAAAATGGACAACAAATAACAAAGGTGGACAGAGGGGGTAAAAGATTATAACAATTTAGATAATATTTATTAATACCCACCTATGAGCTTGGGGAAATAAGTAATTTAGGCTTAAAAATAGCAAATATGCAAAAATTCTTAGATTGAATCTGACTAATCTTTATTGACTACTCATGAGGCAATACCAATTTTTTAAAAAACAATAAGAATTTCTTTGATTATTTAAAACAATTCTAGGCCATAAGTGCTTCCTTACACATGCATTTTGTTTTGTTTCAAAATTAATTAAGGACAGAGGAAAGTTGCCATGTATACTATTTTTCTTCCAAGTTTTTGTTAATATTTTTTCCATAAAATTATTATCAAAACATTGTATAGTAAAACTAAGCTGTTTTGATCTTCATGAACAAAATTACACCGTTTAATACAATCCATTATAATAAGAAAATATCTTAATATATCTTGAGTATATCTTCAAAATGTATGAAATGTTTTTAACATCTTTAGGATACAATTATATATAAGAACATATACTATAATAAGACAAAAATCTTACTTTTTAAAGAAATTAAGAGCAAGGAAACTACTATTTACCTGAAACAATATTGGATGGCATAACTTGATTCAATACAAATTCATTGAGCATGTAAAATATATTCTCATTATTGTAGCATATTCTATTGTGTTACAATAAAACATCAGAGGAGTACACAGTCTAGTAAAACAAGACTGCACAAACAACAAAGGATCCCACGGTATAAAACAATATGCCAGAGAAATAGTTCGGTCAGATATTAAGAACAAGGAAAGAGGAAACCAGATGATCTATGTATTTTTTTAGATCAAGGTAGGTCATAAATCCAAGATTAAACAGTGTTTTAATACTACTGTGTTTTATAATATTGGAAAACATTTTCATTTGTATGTTTATCACTCTCCCAACAGTAGTCCGTATATTAATCTATCTACTATCCCAGATGATTGCACTTTCTTCTTTTAGGTACTATTAGATTTCTCACTGGACCAAATATTATGGGTTAAAATAATTACTTGTTGCTGGATAGATTCCAGCAAAGCAAATAGTCAGTTGTGATTTCCTTAATCAGTTCATAGACACATTACAGCATAGTATGTCTCCACTAATATTGTGACCAATGTATAGTCTTTGGGGAGGAATAGGGAGGTGTAGCAATATACATTAGCTATAACTTTATGCTTTTTAGAATTCGAGAGATATATACTATCTACACATGCCATCTAGATGTGTCAGTGTATACATTGCCTATAATGGATATATACTTACAAAGAGGAATATGTTCTTCCACTTATTGGGGATATGCTAGTTTTATACAAAATTACAGCTATCTACAACCACAGAGGAATGAAAAATCGCATTACCCACATTGCAATTACTTTTGCAAGAGTCCTTTGAAATGTCCAGATTTAAACTCCAACATAGGCAGAAAGATTGATGCCCTAAATGAACACCACTACTGCTGGACTACCGTGGGGGATGTTAATATGATCTAAGATCACAAACAGTGATTAAATCCAGGGCTTCCAAGGCAAAGTTTGCTTTGCATCATCAGCAGACTTTGACTCTGCATCATCCAATTTGGGCACCTAGTCAAATTGAAATTGATCTGATAATGGAACTCTTCCTTTGTCATTCTGGTTAAGTAAACTAAGCCCCAAACAAGCCTCCTGGCAGGTAGTTGATAGCAAAGAAAGCAGCCTTAAAAATGTCCCAGGGCTTGCTCATCCTCACTTGCTAATATATTCCGAAGTCATCCTTAATTAAGAGGTTGATCATGATTTCTTTTTCAAATAATAGTAAAATTCAGAGTGTATCAATAATCAATAACCTACCATTTTTTAGTGTTTGTCTAAATAAAAGTTCCCATTGTCTGCTTACATTTTTTTGCACTTCCCAACAGCCTATTATACAGACTCTGCTAAACTTGACTTTATTGCCAAATTTCTAATCTTGCCCGTAATCCAGGCTGTAAAAGATTTAAGGAGTATAATTAAGCATTACAGCCCAAGATGCTACTGATATTCTTAACCTAATTTGATTGTCTTATTGCAGACAATTTATAAAAATGATACATCAGTCTTGGAGCTAGATCAATGATAGGCCGAAAGTTCTTATCAATGGCTGCACCTCACTTGAGGATTTTTTTTTTTAACTACCAACCCAGAGGCTTCACCCTTGAGAATTTGGTTTAAGTGGTGTCAAGTGGGGGTCTGGACATCCACATTGTTTTAAAGCTTGATAACTATTGGTTGAGATAGTTGAGAACTACTGGTTTAGAATTGAAGGTGCGTCTATGCACACCTAAACATAGTTAATGAAAAGAACAAAGTCATTTCCAAATAGCTTTGTCTCAAAGAGCTTCAGAAGCCTATTTTGTTTGCTTCTGTGGTAATCTTAAATTAAAAAATAATGTGTTGTTGTTGTTGTTGTGTTTAACATTCCATTTGGATTCTCAGGTTAAAAGATATCCTGTACTAAAATCAATAACAGCAGCTAACATTCATGGAGTGTCCACTATGTGTAAAGCCTCATGCTGGGTTACTTTAAAAACTCTATCTTACTTAATCCTTATAACCCTCGGAGGTACATATTATTACCTCTATTTCACAGATTAGGAATCTAAGACTCAAGTGAGGTAAACTGATTTGCACTAGGTGAAACCAAAATAGCTTAAAAAATAAATCTGTATAGAACATCTTTTCCAACCTCCTTCTATTTTCCAATTCAACTTCCAATTTCTCAAATAAAAATTGATCTGGTTTTATATCTACTTATCCTGGAGTCAAGTCAACACATTTCAGAGTGTAGAAATTGTCCTCCTCAACTAACTAATGTAAAGAATTGAATGCTGACACAATTGTCTGTATTTGGGCTTCAAAAATATTTCAATAATGGGAGCACACTTTGAGAGAATATCCTCAAAATGCATATTAACTACTTTCTCTCCCTCTCAGAAGACGTGAATCCAAAATGAAATGTTTCCTTTCTGCAGAAAAGTAGTGGAAACAGAAAAAATTTGAAGCCATAAATATGCTTTGGGATGACCGTTACAGGATTTACTTGCACATAAATCATCCCAGAAACAGCCTTAAATCCCATACACTTCCATATAATTTTCAGCTACTAGTAAATAGCAACCCTGAACAAAAACACTCCTGAAAGAAAAAAAAAATGAAAGAACTCAAAACGGTAGAATCCTTTACCATTAGCTGATAAGCAAAATTTGCTCAAACATAAAAACCTTTCTTCTAGATTAACTGTTTCTCCAGCCTAGCTTCAGCTAAAGGGGATGCTTGAACCATAAAATGTTATGCAAATGAGTAGAAGATGAAGCTCTTATGAGTGTAGCCCTTAGCATCAAAATTATAAGATCACTTTTAGAGAGGTTGTATTACCAATTTATTCAATTTCTGTTTCACAACAAATAGCTTTTCAGAAATCAGGATCAGGTTCTTGTTTATTTTCTTCACAATTTCTTGTATAGTAACTTTGATCTAATTGTTAGTTAAAAATCATATCCCTGAGCCCTTCATCTTCAACCATTGAGTGAAAGAAAAAGTTTTCTAATATAAGAGAGCAAGAGAGAAATTCTTTTATTCATATCATGTCAGAGTTTTTGTAGAAAAATTGATGCCACCTCAGTACCTTATCTCAAAGAAAAATGAACTGGATGCAGGGTCAAGAAAACCATTACACACAAAACGTCATTTAATCCTTTTTGCATGCCTCCAAACTAACTTAGCAACTCAGTAAAAGAAAATACATCTAAATATTTATTTTGAATAGCATCAATTTTCCATTACAATATTATTATTAAATGCTTAAGTTAGTTATGTTTTTTCTTTTCCCTCTGTAACTGACTGTATTGATCTGTGTACAAACTACACATCGTATTTAATGGAAAGTAACACCACAATGGACAGACTGACAGCGCAGAAGTCAGAAGACTCAGGTTTGACTCCTAGGCTTTCTAATCCTGTGCCTTGAGCTGAAGACATAACCTAACATCTCAATTTCTTCATCTCTCATATTCTGATCTTACTGCCAACCTGAGAAGACAACTTTTAGAACAAGCTAAAATAACATACGTGAAAGAACATTAAAAATTTAAAAAATAATATTTCCCAAAGCATGATTCAAACAAAATTGGTCCTATGAAATAGTTTGTGAAAGAAAGGAGAGGAGTCAAGTAAGTTTTGGGGATTCTAGGATATTCACAATTTATATTCAAACTTTGAAGTCCCATAGTCAAAGTCAGGGAACCTGTAAAACTTTACTAGCTCAGTATTTCCCCAACTAATATACTGGGTCATTTTTTGAATGGGAATGTCTTGTTGCTTAGATATTCTATAGTGTATAATTTGAAAGATGATGTAGAGTACATTAAATTAGAAACCATTGTGACACTGTTAAATTAAGCCTATTTAACAAAGCAAAATTTTACTTAAATTTATTATTAAAATTGTGCTTTAAACTTACCGTTTAGAACAAAGGTGATGTCCCAAATGTACTAGCCAGATTTTAAACAAAACAGAAAATTCTTATTTTAAGGAGTGTTTTGATGCTCTTATTTTCAATATCTTTATCATTATGAGAGGCTATAAAATTAAGCGTTTTCTTCATTTTGTTCTAGACAACCCCACAATTTTTCTAATAGGAAAATATTAGATCAAATTTTCCTCTAATCTTTTTTTAAATATTTTTTACATAATCTCTGAAAAAAAGAAAACATCCCTCTCCTGCCACCTTTCCAAAAATGAAAGTCCTAATTTTTATAAGAAAGAATCTGTTCTAAAGATACTCCTGTCCTCTCTCTACTTCTTCACTATTTCCGCCTTTGGAGAGCAGAGTGGTGTATCTGACAAGTAAATGTGGGAAGAATAACTGAACATGTTCAACCCAACCCTACCTTTTTCCATGTGAGACCAAGCTGGCCCTCCAACAGTAGGGATTCCCCTCACCGTGCTTGGTCTTTCTTGGGCAGGCTATGCATGCAGAAAGCACACTTCCCTGATTGTTGGATGTTGGCCCAGTTCTTGGGTATGGATATCAGACACATTTGGCTCTCATAGTAAATTATATCTTTATACAGAACCTCTATTAATAATACAATTGATATTTTAGCCTTCAAATTTACTCTTTATTTTATTTCTTGTGTTGCATAGAATATGTAGAGAAGAATGTTACCACTACTGGGGTTCTCTTAGTGAGTCCAACAATCTACCTCACAAATTCTAATCGAGTCATAAGCAAAGAAATACAATAAAAGCGGCCGGGCGCGGTGGCTCACGCCTGTAATCCTAGCACTCTAGGAGGCCGAAGCAGGTGGATTGCTCAAGGTCAGAAGTTCGAGACCAGCCTGAGCAAGAGTGAGACCCCGTCTCTACTAAAAAATAGAAAGAAATGATCTGGACAACTAAAAATGTATATATATAGAAAAAATTAGCTGTACATGTTGGCGCTTGCCTGTAGTCCCAGCTACTCGGGAGGCTGAGGCAGGAGGATCGCTTAAGCCCAGGAGTTTGAGGTTGCTGTGAGCTAGGCTGACACCATGGCACTCTAGCCAGGGCAACAGAGCACTCTCAGACTCTGTCTCCAAAAAAAAAAAAAGAAATACAATAAAAGCTATCTACTTGCTTCACAGAACACACCTCAGGTGAGATGGCCTTAGAAGAAAATGTCAGCTTCGAGTTGTCTTATATTTTCAACTTGAGCCTTCAAAATACTTTGAACTAGTTAGGAAAATTCCAAAAAATATATATTGAGAAAGAACTTGTAAGATCATTTTTCTCTGCAGAAATAGCTTCAGTCTCAGTACTTTATATGATGTCTAGAACATTTTAGGCTCTTAATAATTATTACATAACATTTCTGAAATATGATTACAATAAATAAAGATCCAGTATTTGAAATATAATTCGATCTCCTCAAATACTTCAAGCACTAGTAGAGTTAGTAACATACAAAAAAAGGACAAATATATTTTGGGTAGGGGAAAGATAAGCAGTGGTTGAAAAACAGAATATTAAACAGAAATTATAATCATACATTAGTACTGCCAGTTAAATCTTTCATACATCATAAATTAATTTTTATTATGTGAAAATCCATATACTTTCTAAAATATGTCTTTCCATGCAATTTATTCACTTGAAGTAGAACAAAAATTACCAAAAATAAGTTTACCTGGTTTTTATAGCATTAAAGAATGCTGTATTATTTTATACATTATTCCTACTACATCAAAATATGCTATGTGCACATTCCTATTCTTACACATGAGCAAATACCAAATGCAAATAGTCACACTCTGAGAGGAAAAGATCCTCAAGTCACAGCTGTTGCTATGTCAAATGTTTCTCTGCCATTACTTTGGGTATTTGTTTAAATATTGTATCATGGCCCCTTGATTCAAAATAAGGGTATAATTTAAAAGTGAGTGCATTTTTGAATGTTAGTAATTGGAATACTACTGTACAACATTAATGTACCTCAGTCATCAGACTTAAGCGTTTCATGTACTTTATTTGGAATAAACTGTTCATATAACCTTCAAATACAAATATTGTGGTTCTGTATTTATAAATTTCTTTATACATATTTACCAACAAAAAATAAAGTAAAATATGTGCTCAGAGATGAATCGGCATTTTTTCTAGACTTCTAAAAAATTAGTACCAAAACACTTCTTTATATCCAACATGGATTTAATTATGTCCAACCGTTAAAACCAAAGTGAAAGATAAGAGGAGTACTCAGCTTGAAATGAGACTCAATCTCTATTCACTTAACCTTCCTGAACCTCAGTTTCACCATCAGTAAAACATATGTGATTGCATGTATAGATCTCACAGGATTACTTTTAGGATTGAAAGAGATCACATATGTGAAGTGCCCAGTGATTGGGACCTATTACGCATCCAGAAAACATTTCCTACTTTTTCCATCAGCTACCAAATTGAAAAGTGACAATTAATATATGCTCTGTAATTACTCTTGTAGGATACTTGCATAGAGTAGAGGAATAAAATAAATTGGCATCTGTTGTTGAGGCAATTGATAGGAATATACCAACACATTTTGCCACGTAGCCCTGGCGTTTTATTTTGATTCTGGCTCATCTAAATCAGTCCCTTCATAAATTCTTTGCCCAGGCCAATGTCTAGAAGAGTATTTCCAACATTTTGCTCTAGAATTCTAGTAGTTTCACTCTAATAGTTTAAATCCGTTATCCAGCATGAGTTGATTTTTGTGAGAGATGAAAGGTGTGGATACTGATTCAGTCTTCTACATGTGGCTATCCAGTTTTCCCAACACTATTTATTGAATAAGGATTCTTTTCCCCAGTGTATGTTTTTGTCTTCTTTGTCAAAAATTAAATGGCTGCCTTTTTCCCGTGGCAGGATCTGAGGAAGGGGTGGCGGCGCCATGTTCGGCCACGAAGGTGGCAAGAAAAAGCCCCTGAAATGGCCCAAGAAGCAGACCAAGGAGATGGACAAGGAAGATAAGGTGTTCAAGCAGAAACAAAAAGAGGAACAGAAGAAACTCAAGGAGCTAAAAGCGAAGGCCGCGGGGAAGGGCCTCTGGCTACAGATGGAATTAAGAAATCTGGCAAAAAGTAAGCTGTTCCTTGTGCCTGAGGTAGTGATGACCCTTGATTCCTATTTAAACATCTGTATTCCCTGCCATAACATCTTTTGCCACTTATAGCTAAAACAAAGTGTTGTCTCGGAGCCTATTGTACATTTAAGAATAAATTTTGTTAAAAAAAAAATTAGATGGCTATATGAGGATGGTTTTATATCTGGGTTCTCAGTCTGTTCCACTGTTCAATGTCTCTATTTTTGTGCCAGTACCAAGCTGTTTTGATTACTACAGCCTTATAATAAAGTTTAAAATCTGGTAAATTGATACCTCTCATTTTATTTTTGTTGCCTAGAATTGTTTTTGCTATGCGGGATCTTCTCTGGTTCCATACAAAGCATAAAATTAATTTTTCTACATCTGTGAAGAATGATGTTGGTATTTTAATAGGGATTGCATTGAATCTGTAGATCACTTTGGGTAGAGAATTTATGAAGAAGACCCCAAAGGCAATCACAGCAACAACCAAAATAAATAAATGGGACCTGATCAAATGAAAAAGCTTCTGCACAGCCAAAGAAACTGTCACAAGGGCAAACAGACAACCTACACAATGGTAGAAAATTTTTGCATGCTACAAATCTGATAAAGGGCTGATAACTAAAATCTATTTAGAACTCAGGAAAATAAACAAGAAAAAATCAAACAATCCTATCAAAAAGTGGGCAAAGGACATGAACAGAAACTTTTCAAAAGAAGACAGAATAATGGCCAAAAAACATATGAAAAAATGCTCAACATCTCTAATCACCAGGGAAATGCAAATCAAAACCACAATGAGATATCACTTATCTCCAGTGAGACTGGCCTTTATCAAAAAGTCCCAAAACAATAAATGTTGGCGTGGATGCAGAAAGATAGGAATACTCATATACTGCTGGTGGGACTGTAAGCTAGTGCAACCTCTGTGGAAAGCAATATGGAGATACCTTACAGAGATACAGGTAGAATTATCATTTGATCCAGCAATCCCATTACTGGTAATCTACCCAAAAGAACAAAAGACACTCTATGAAAAAGACATCTGCACCCAAATGTTTATAGCAGCACAATTCACAATTGCAAAGATGTGGAAACAACCCAAGTGCCCATCAATATATGAGAGGATTAATAAAATGTGGTATATGTATACCATGGAGTACTATTCAGCTTTAAGATATAATGGTGATATAGCACCTCTTGTATTCTCCTGGGAAGAGCTGGAACATATTCTATTAAGTGAAGTATCTCAAGAATGGAAAAATAAGCACCACATTACTCACCATCAAATTGGTATTAACTGATCAGCACGTAAGTGCACATATAAGAATAACTTTTATTGAATGTTGGGCAGGGGGGGAGGGAAGGGGGGAGGAAGGGACGGGTATATGCATACACAAAGAGTGCGATGCACACCATCCGGGGGATGGACGCGCTTGAAGCTCGGACTTGGGAGGGAAGGGGAGTGAGGGCAACATACATAACCTAAACATCCGTACCCCCATAATATGCTGAAATAAAAAATAAAAAAAAAAATCAGTCCCTTAAAAAGAAGTCAGAATTTTACAAAAAATACAGCCCTTCCTGAATTAACATGTATCACCTGTTCCCAGGTCCAAAGAACACAAAACTCACCTAAAAGCCGCATTTCATAGATTAACATAAAAGAGAAAGCATGAGGTATAAGTGCCTCTTAAAAATTTGCAGATAATTATTTGATTTTTCTATAAAATGTAATAAAAGCATCAGAACAAAGATGGAGTATAAAGGTGATTCAGAAAAAGGAATATTCTACAAGAAATCAAAACATTCAAATTAGCCTTATCTACTCCTGATATGTCAGCTAGAGCCAGAAATGTAATTTCTCAAAAGTGAGGCAGCCTTCTGGAGCAGAGGCTGTTCATGAAGGAATTAAAAGCTGAAGCCTGTCTGCTGACGGCACTCTCAAAAGCAGGGTGATAAGTCTTTTATTGAAGAAGAATAGGAGTGATGCAGGACAGCATCCACTACACTCAGCCATTTGCTGTCTATAAGGAACACAATGTAAAAGTAAAGCCATGGGTAGGTAAATGGTAAAAGGATTTTTTAAGGTATACTATAAAAACACTAATCAAAAGAAAGATGGGCTGGCTGTATTAATATTTTAAAAATGGTGTAGTTAAGATTCAGAAATATTATCAGAAATAAAGAAGCATATTTCATAATTAAAAAAAAGTCTTAACTTGTCAAAAAGACACAACATCCTAAATATATACACACCTAATAATAGAGCTTCCAAATGCATGAAACAAAAGGTGACAGAAATGAGAAGAAATAGACAAAACTAATAGGAATAATTTCAGATTTTAATATTCCTCTCTCAGTAATGAAAAAATACGTATTCACAAAATTTTTAAGGGCATAGAATACTCAAACATTAACAACCAACTTGACATAATTGACATTATACTACACTTAAACAAACAACAACAGAACACACATCCTTTTCAAGGACATATAAACAAACCATCCACTGAAATAGACTATATGCTAGCTCGTAAAAGAAATCTCAGTAAATCCAGAAGATAATCACCTCCAATTTTCCTAGTGGAACTACCACCCTCTGTGAAACCATCAACCCGCCCACATAATGCCCCTCTTGTCGCTCCGGGCCCATTTAAACCTGGGGGTAGCTACCGTTAGGAAGTGCTGGGGGAAAAAGGACCACAATGGAATTAAAGTAAATGTCAATAACAAAAATGTATCTGAAAAATCCCCAAATATTTGGGAATTAAACAACATATTTCTAAATATATCATGGGTCAAAAAATGACAAGGAACCTTAGAAAATATGTTGAAATGAAGAAAAATGAAACCAAAACATATCAAAATGTATAGACATATAGATCAACAGAACAGAGTAGTGTCCAAAAATAGACCCTATATATATGTTTAATCAATATTTTACAAGGCTGTCAAGATAATTCAACAGGAAAAAGATAGTCTTCAATTAATGTTTTCAAGTGAACATAGAATTGCTGGAAAAAATGTTCATTTGAAAAAAAAAAAAAAAAACCTCACACAGCACACATACCAAAGCTAACTTCAAATACTTCACAGACCAAAACAAAAAAACTGTAACTCTAAAACTTCTGGAATAAAATAAAGAGTAGGCAGAGATTTCTTATACAGGACACCAAAGAAAGCACTAACCAATTTAAAAAAATGACAAATTATACCGTGTTCTTTAAAAGACACTTTAAGAAAATGAAAAGGCCAGGTAAGACTAAGGGAAATTATTTATAGTATATATATCTGACAAAAGACTGTCATCCAAAATATGTAAAGAACTTGTACAACTCAATAATAATTTTTAAATGGGCAATTATTTTAACAGACACTTTGCAAAAAAAAAAAAAAAGATATACCAATAAGCATCTGAAAAGATACCTAGCATTACCAATCGTGAGGAAAATACAAATTAAAATGACAATGAGATGGCATTAATATTATATACCTACTAGGTTGGCTAAAATTTAAAAAGATTGACAATGTCATGCTGGAAGGCCATAAGGGCAACTGTAACTCTCATAGACCATTAGTGGGAATGTAAAACATATAAAAATACTTTGCAAACCTGTTTATTTCTTAAGGGTAAACATACCCTTATTATACAACCCAGAATTTCATTCTTAGATATTTACCCTAAAGAAATAAAACATAGGTCCACACAAAGTCTTATTCACAAGAGTTCAAAGCAGCTTTATTTATAATAGCCCAAAACTGAAAGCAACATAAATGTCCAACAAGTAAATGGATACACAAATTATAGTATTTCTATGCAATGGAATACTACCTGTCAATAAAATAAAAACTATTACTTCATAGAACAAACAATGAATAAATCTCAAAAACATAATTTAGAGCAAAGGAAGCCAGACAAAAAAAGTACATATTCTATGATTTATTCTATATAAAATTCTAGACTAAGAAAAACTAATCTATAGTGAGAGAGGGCAGATTGAGTGTGTAGGGGGATTGACTCAATTTTTAGTGAAGGAGATGTTCTATACCTTGATCGTAATGGTGGCAATTATCTTGTCGCATATAAATTTATTGAACTGTACACCTAAAATGATTGCACTTTATTGTATGTAATTATATCTCATAAATGTGATTGAAAAATCTACATTCACAAAAGATTTTATTTTACATTTATGATGGAAAGCAAATATTACAATCAAATAAAAGTTTTTCAATCCAGGTTTGTCTTAGCGTGGATTCCCCTAGAAGTATTTCCTGAGATAAAGATTTGAATGAAAATAATTTACACTGGAGGTGATTATAGGAGGCAACAAAAATGGAGTGGAAAAGTGAGGAAGTGGAGAAATGAGGCAGAAAAAAGAAGATATTCAATAAAATGCATACCATCAAGCAAGTTACTACTGTGGGATTTGGTGAATCAGTATACAACACACACATCGAGGTTATGCCATTGGAGATCATTGGTGGAGGCCTCCTGGTCACTGCTGGAAGCCTGTTTTGGGGTGTTTGTAGAACATTGTTTCCTGGGCATTTCTGTCCTGCTGTGCAGGCAAAACAGGCTGCAGTGGGCAGAGAAAGGCTTCAGGAAAAGGAATGCATGTGTTGGCAGGTGGAAGATGAGCTGATGTGGACTGAAATAGTAAGGAGAGCAGAGACATAGACCAGACACTGTCCATGTCTGCTATAGCCGTACTGGAAAAGAACACTGGACAACTGAAAGTAAATTGCTGATTCAGAAATTTTAAGCATGTAGATATTGGAGTTAAAGACAACTTTGGATCCTTTATACTTTTTTGTTAAAAGTATCCATTTTTTTAATTTTATTTTTAATTTTATTAATTTATTTATTTATTTTAGAAATGGGGACTGGTTCTGTGGCCTGGGCTAGAAGAGTGCAGTGGTGCAATCACAGCTCACTGCAGCCACAAACTCCGGCCTCAAGCAATCTTCCTGCCTTGGCCTCCCTAAGTGCTAGGATTACAGCAGTGAGCCACCACCCTTTATACTTTTGTTTTCATTTTTTTTTCAAGATTAACACATCTTTTACGACTATAAAGATGTAAGCCCAAGGAACTGACCACTAATTTGAAAGTTGGATATGTGCCATTCGAATATGCTGAAAGTGAAATTTTATCATCAAATTAAATACATGTCAATGTAAAGAGAAGAACAAAAGAAACACAATTTAGAAATGTTCCAATTATTCTTTCCTACTATGGTCTTTATTTGGTATAGAACTGCAGCTTCCTCAAGATCACTCATTAGCAGTAATATATTTCACGATAAATATAGTATTTAAGACTCTTAACTGTTACGGCTATCAAATTATTATTCTACAACAGAAGAACACTAAATGTTATCCCAGAGGCCTAAGAGAATGAGTGCAAATTTCCATATGTGAAATGAAACAAATAGACTTGTTATGGTTTTGTTTTGTTTTAAAACAACAATATTAAGAAGAGTCAGTATCAACTGATGCCCATTACTACCTATTCAACCACCACATATATTTACATTTCTAAATAAATATCAATTCTACATACTTAATCTCCAAGCACAGTCCTTTTAAATCAATTTTCCCACTGCAGTACATCAATACAGATTAAATGTATTAGCCAGGGCACAGTGACAAACC
Source organism: Avahi laniger (assembly GCA_963575035.1). Classification (NCBI taxonomy): domain Eukaryota; kingdom Metazoa; phylum Chordata; class Mammalia; order Primates; family Indriidae; genus Avahi; species Avahi laniger. The sequence continues at coordinate 31,514 of CAUYSK010034558.1, forward strand.
CAATTAGACATTATTTAATTTTTTATAGCCATATGGATTATTATGGTCTTTCCATTTTGTGATTTATAGCTTCTTTCCTGGTTTTCAGAGTTTTGCTTGCACATTTCAGAGGAACTTAAGTTCAAGTCAAATGTTAGTACTCACAAATTTTGAAAAGGTTTTGTAGCTTAACAAATAATTACGGTGTCAACAACTGATTTTAAAGTATGCCCCAAATACATTTCCAGACATTTTAGGATTAGGTAATATTTTCAAAGTTTAAATTATTGTTTAATTTGTTTAATTTTTATTCAGAACTTAAAAAGTATATAAAAATAATAACTTTCCAGCCACATCAAAAAGAACTTTTAAAATTGCAGATGGTTAAGTATAAAATAGATACACTTTTAAAGTAGTTCTTCATAAATACTTCAAATTTTCCTTTATTGATTTAGCTAATTAACTGGTAGCTTTGGTCCCCTCCACCATTTTATAATTCCTTAATCATACATTTTCATTGTTCTTAAAATTTTTTACTTCTAATAATTCTTTTGTAAATGTGTTGGAAAATGCAATCTCTCTTCCAAGAAAAAAGGATATATGTACAATTTGGGGAGGTTTTTTGCCTCACAAAAGTGAGCTTTGGAACCCTTGCTCTATTAGCAGATTATGTTTAGTTCTATTTAGACATAAATTAGAAATAATGGGCTAAAATTAAAACATGAAGAAATATACATGTTCCATTTTTCTTTTTACTTTTTGCTTCTAATTTATGTAATAGTAGTTTTTTCTCAAATTTTCAACAATGGATCAATGTAAAGTAAGTTCTATAAAATATGGAAGAGTTCTTTATGTATTTTTATTTTTTAAATTTTTTTACTCTGCATAGTATTTGGATAAAGCTTTATATATTTTTAAAAAGTGACACCTAAAGAAAAAAAACTACGTAAATCTCATACGGCTTTTAAGAGCAATAAAGCGACTGTAAGAATGAACCCATATTTTTATATTTTCAAAATATAAAATTAATTCCTTTTCCTTCCATGGATTCCAAAGAGATGGACACACTGTATTAGAATAGAGATCAAAGGATGCATACACATTAGTAACTTTTGGGGAACTTCTAAACAGGTTTTAAAATATTTGTCGTCATAAAGCACCTATCTTTATAAGTAATTGAAATGTAAAAAATAAACAAGGCCTCATTGACTCCTGTTTTCACACAACAAGGCCAATCCACCAGTATATCCTAGGCTCCTCCTTTGTTATTAATGTACTAAGGATCTAATCCTTTCTCACTGCCAACATTGCTACCACCATGGCCTGAATCTGAGTCATCATCATTTTTCATCTGTATTATCGCAGTAGCTTCACACCTGTCCTCTCTGCATCCACCCTACCCCCTTACAACTCATTCTGCAAGTGCAAAGTGTTTTTTTAAAAGGTAAATCACATCATAGCACTTATTTGCTCAAAACTCTCTGAAAATTCCCTTAGCATTCATAAGTAAAGCTAAAATCCTACTTATTTTCTTAGATCATTTTCTCACTCTGCCCAGATACTCTAGTTTTTTGCCTTTCCTCAAAAACACACAAGGCAAACCTCTGCCTCAGGCATTTGCAAGTGCTATGCCCTGTCCTTGGAATGCTCTTGTCTTAGATATCCTTATGACTTATGACTCCTTCACTTCCCTGGAATGTCACCATAGAAGAGCCACCGTTCCAAACTACCAATATTTAAAGAAAAAAAAAGGAGAAACTCTTACAAAGACTTATGTAACAAGAGAATTGTCACATTGATTTTTTTTTAATCAAGCAAAGGTGCGTTTATTAAATTTGTAGTATTTCAAAAGCTAAAAATTAAGGAATGATAGGAAAGTTCAGGGCCACATCCCTCTCTGTTTCATTTGTCTTCATAGCACTTATTACCACCAGATATATAAGGTGTTTATTTAATGGTGGTGTCTTCTCCCACTAGATTCTAAGCTCCATAAAGCCAGGAACTTCATATTGTTCACTGCTGTATCATTAGAACCTAAACTGGTGTATAACACATAGCAGGCATTCAGTAAATGCATCAAATGGATGCCTGGATACTAAGGTAGAAAGTTACACAGATCACTTAGTAACGTACCCTTCTCAGGCTCCTTCGTTTACTACTCCAGAGGCCCAGGAGGCATCTCTGTGGAAATTTAGGGATATTTGGAACACACATGCAAACCATGACTCAAGTACAGAAACATGATTCCACGAATTTGTGAGTTAGAACCTCTCAGGGAAACTGGAGAAAGAATAGTTGAGGCATAATGGAACTAGTGTTAGACTTGTAGCCTGATGAGTTAAGTTGAGTCCTATTCCCACTAACATGCATCTCCCATAGACAAGGATCTATAAGATTTCCTAAAAATTCTGTTCCTTTCAGTGTGTCAGCATTTGGAACTAAGTTCTAAACTTATCCACAAACTGTAAAAATGTAACTGAAAAAGGAGTAAAAACCAGAATGATTAAAGGTGTAACTTGAAAACATTGCTTACCATCAACTCATCTCCTTTGTACCTCTATAATTATCCCTTGAATCCAAAGCCATTATTTATGATGGTTATTTAAGCCAATATAAAATTACAAACTTCCACTGGATAGAAAGAAAAGGTCACAAATCCTCTCTTTATTTTGATAAATTACTTTGCCCTTCAATATAGGTATCTCTATATTAAAGCCTCTCTGTTTCACAGAGCAATAGCACTGTAGTTTCCATAAAATGTATTAATATAACAATAAATTCCATCAAATGAATGAAATAATGTCTAGCTGATGTTAATTTCAAGTACATAATCAATTCGGGAAAAATGTAACTTGACCTTTTTATAACTTAACTTTTTATATTAAACCTAAATTCTACCATATGGAGAACACTAAAATCTCAGCCAATCAAGCTCAATTTCAGTCTATGTAGTGGCTCTTCCAACCTGTTTCAAGGGTTGCATAAAACTTTTCCAGGGCATGTATTATGCCATGGTGTTGGCAGAAGATAGCACCTGATTCTCACTCATCATCAGTCCACATTGGCCTCCCAGAAACTCACTCCCATCCAATCTGCAGCAATCACATCTGAAAGACTGAGCCTGCGTACTCTTTGTCCCTACCTCAAGGCCTCGTGGGTACTCTAGGCTGTGCCCAATTTATGTCACTCTTTGCTACAATAGAGAAGATTCTGCTACTCTCATGAGACTTTTCACACTCCATTCCCAATGGCCGAAATGCTCCACATAGCCGTCTCAACTCTGTTGCAAGGCTTGCTGTTTTCCCGGATTCCATTCCAGAAGCAGGTACCTTCTGGTCTCAGACCTTGTGCCCCAAGAGCATAAGGCTCTTTCCCAGGGACACACTGGCGTTCGTAATCTTGCCTCCACTAGGGAATTCCTTTTCCTCATAATGTGAATAAGGAGCACCTAATCTGAGGGGGGGGGGGAATGAGTGAGGAAGAACTGGCCCTATATGATCTTAACTTTTTTCACAACCCTATCAGATATCATGTAGAGTTTGTGCCCTCATGCTTCAATCCTTGCTTTAGATATATATCACTCAAGCTAAAAGAGACCAAAGCAACACACAGAAAAACGTTTTTGTTCAAAATCATTAGCTCTGCCGAATTTTCAAACATAACTTCACCAAGAATTTCCCTCCTTGTTTCCTGACTCTGCTACTGAAGAGGCCTGAATGTAAAAAGCTTTAGCTGCCTAAGTTGGAGGAAGCCCACGTGGTACAAAGAAGTAAATGCGTGTATGGAGGAGAGGTACACATCCTTCAAAAGGTCCCACTGATAATAATTGCATGAATAATACCTGACAGATACCAGACCAAACAAAACGAAACAAAACAAAAATCCTATGAACTAAAGAAAATGAAGAACAACATTTTAAACTGAACTGATCCCCTAGTGTTTTATAACTTACATAGTGTAAAATATTATAAATATTTTTAGACTTGAGCACATATTCTTTTAATAATAAATTCAATTTACCCTAAAATTTCAGGAATACATGAAAAGGAGATCAGGTTCAGTTAATAATGGAGAGTTCATAGATTATTTATAACATAGTAGAACTTGAGCATGATTCCAGTTTAAAAAATATGTTTAAATAGTTTAAACAACACTAACGGTTTTCTTAAAAAACATTAATTTCATACATGAGCAAAACATGAGTAGGTGGGAAAAAAACGAGAGCAAGAATCACTGTCACAGTCAGAGGACCAGAGTGCAATAGTCATTAGAAGCATTAAGTGTATTCCAATTCCTGTTTTTGTGTGTAGAACTGGGTTTCTGAGAAACTTGAGAGTAAACAAGCAAATGGTTACAATTTTTGGCACATATGTTTTGCTTCTAAAGAATAAGATCTTGCAAGCAAGAAAAATGAAACATATCAGAAGAGAATATTGAGCAATCCTTTCAAATCTCCCCACCCACTTAAGCTTTACTGGGAAAATACCTTTATGCATTTTTATTTTGCCTCTGAGAAAACCCAATTCAAAGCCTATGCAAAAGGGCAAGAAGATGCATTATGAAATGTCATAAAAAGAATTGAATAAAAACCACATTAAAATTACTTGAGTCATTTTTGAGGAAGACTGAAGTCACATTGTTGAAAGTTTCCCAAACGTGCAATGGTATTTCCCTGAAACTAGATTTCTGTGTAGGAATCTGGGGTAATTCAGAATTACATTACAGCTCCATTCATCCCTGACCTACAACTTTCATATTTATCAAGCTCAAAGGCATGTCTGGAACAAAATCAAAAATGATTTCACAAAAAGTGGTTTGGGGAACAATACTGGCTGCCACAGTAGTAGATCTGCCTGTGCAACCACTCTACAGAGCCGGTTTCTGCCTTAGTGGGACCAGAGCTGGAATTTGCCACAGGAATCCGAGGGGTCCTGAGCAACTGAGAGAAACAGCAAACAGCTAAAAAAAAAATATAAGTGTATTAAATTAATTTTTTATCTCTTTTTCATATAACGATACTATGCTTATGTTCATATTGAACGTGCCAATCTTGTGCAAAAGTTTTTTCAATACAATTTGAAATATTTTTAAAAAGTAGAGTAGCAGAGAGGAATAACAGTTTAAAAAGTCAGTCTCTGGAGTCTGGAGATAGGATTTGACTCCTAGATCTATCATTTAAGAGCTGTGCTCCTACAGACGGTTTACTTCAAGTTTCTAAGCACTGGTCTCCTCTTGCAACACAGGCATCAGAACACCTATCTCATAGAGTCGTGATACTTAAAGGAGCGAACACATGGAACTGACTTGGTACAGGAAATGGCTCATCCTTAAATGTTCAATTAATATTAGTTATTGTCATGGACTTGCAACCCTTTCTCTTTTGGGTGAGGGGAATAGTAAAAGAGAATAACAGCTGCTTATCTCTCTTAAAAATTTGGTGAAATATGTTTAACCCGCTTAAAAGATGTCACTTGGCCATGCTTTCTACTGAAAACTTTTACAAAATCCCCCAAAAAATTAATTTTGGTGATAAAAATGGACTTCGGAAAACTGACACAGTGCATTTCGGCAGTAATGAAAACAATGGTACAAATTTTATTTTTTAAAAAAATACTTACTGGCCAGGCACCATGGCTCATGCCTTTAATCTCAGTTACTCAGGAGGCTGAGGCAGGAGGATCGCTTGAGCCTAAGAGTTCAAGGCTGCAGTGAGCTATTATCATGCCACTGCTCTATAGCTTGGGAGACAGAGTGAAATCCTGTCTCTAAATAAAATAAATAAATAAATGCTCATTCGGTGACAGCTGCATTCTGACAACTTGCATTATTTCTTTAAATAATCACAATCACGGGAGCCAAGTTTACTCCTGTGTTTGAGTGCAAGAATCTGATCATCAGAGAGCAATCACATTGTAGTTCCTTTGAAACGCTGACATAGGATTAGAAAACACATATAGCCTGCCAGGTGGGGATGTGAACAGAGTTGTATGTCTACCTCACTGGTTAGACTTCGGGAAAATAACACCTGCCCTCCAATGGCAACACCAACGCCAGCCACCAATAGAAGGTCTCTAAGCCATCTGAAGCCATCATATCCAGGAGCTTTAGAGTCATCCCATAAACCATCAGTAATAAAAAGCATATTCCTGCAAGTGCAGAGTTATAAATATTAATGTTCTTTTCGTCAAACTTGGGACACTTGTCTAGCTGCTTAGCACTAATAGTCTCCTAATTGAAGGCTGTTTAGACTTTGCTCACATAATAAATTCAAATTAAAACTCTTTCATTATGAAATTTTTGCTCTTTTGCATCCTAGTAAAAAGAAATTGTAAAACTGTTACTTAAAAATATTTGTATATTATTGCATATAAAACTCAATGATACATTGCAGTTTTAAATTGCTTCCCTTATGTATCCAACCCCAGCAATCATTCTTTGACATATGCATGGGACTCCTGAGAAAAGCCTGACCTAGCAATCAGCTTTTCAGGATTTAATTCAGGCTACAAATGTACCCAATTTTTGTCACGTACAAACTAGGTAAATTGTAATCATGTTTATGCACGTTAATGTCATTTAATTTTTAATTTTTGAATGTATTTTATATGAATAAAAATGTAAGAAAAATAATAAATATAAGATAGATAAATAGATTGATAGTTGAATAAACAAATAATGTTTGAAACTGAGTCTTTCAAACGTTTATAAACACAGCCATTCGAATTTGCTCTGGGCTAAAACTTGGCATTCAAAGTTGACGGTGGGATGCAAATTGCTTTGCCAAAGAGCTGTTTATATTGGTTAAGCTGCTTCTTACATATAAAGCAGTGGGAAAAAGGGAAAAGAAAAACACTTTCTCAGGCTTCTCATGATTTTTTTAATCTATTCTGTGCAAAAATATGGCTTACAATTTATTGCTGAAATGTAGGAACCTGAAGATTCCCAGACCACAGTTTTAAATTTAACAAGTATCTCAGTTACTTGCAGAATAATCACTTCCAGAACTTTAGTATGTGCCATTAACAGTTATGCCCCTTCTGCTCATGCAGAGAAATTCTCCCATGAGTCCCAGACTCAGAAATGCCCAAGTGAGACCATACTTTGACAATTCATTGCTTTTATCGTTAATAGATAAACCAGTAATTTGTATCATTTTTCTTCTATAAGGGCAAGAGACTACAATAATCATTTCTTCACAATAATTTTGATTTTACTAAAATGTTTTTGAAAAGAACAATAGGAGATGACAAACTCATGTTTGCCTCAGATGCCATCTATTTCCACCTGGAAGGTCTTTTTCCATATTTTAGCAAAGTCATGGAATAATATTTAAGATTCTAGAGAAATTTGTTTCCTTAGTGCTGCTTAAAGTTTTTTTTTCCAAGCAACAAATGCGTTTTCTAGCATAGTTAAAACTTAACCAGTTTGTTGAACAAGTTGCGCTAATAAAGGTTTTAATCTGAATCTTTGAACCTTCATATTGATCCTTTTCATTGACCCACTTCCTTGTCTAAGAGAGGAAGAGTATATTGGATACAAATACATTTTCCTTTTAATCAAAGTTCTACATGATCATAATTTTTCTATATTACAGATAGAGGTGTTGAGGATATGGGATTGAAGTTGGATTTTTTTAAGTTAAAATTCTTGTTGAAAGTTTGCTACATGTTTTCTTCTTCTTGTGTTTTTCTTCTAAAGAAAACAACACAAAAACAATTCAATTCATTGAATGTTAATTAGGTAGCTGTTTTCTTTATGTTAATTAAAATGTAGAAGCCACATTTCATAGGGAAGATAGAGAACAGGGTAGAGGGTTGAAGATCAAAACATATTTTTATCTTGTCTTGAATTTTGGATTACAAATGGACAGGTCAAACCACACAGTGAAAGTCACAGTCCACTAATCAAATGATCCTAAATAAAAATTGATTTTCCCTTTCTCAGTCTCTTGTTTGCTAAGAGCCAACTAACTCCTAAGTGATCACTTTGATAAATAAACCCTGGCATGACAAGATGTATCTGTGGCAAATATGTACAACGGCTAAAACTCATGAAGCTCTTGTTGACTGTTGAGCCAGAGAGAGTCTGTTCTAATATCAGCTTCTAAATTCCATGGCAAATTAATTCATATATTGAGATAAATGGTTGTCTAGATATTGTATATTGGAGGATTTCAAGAGATGGACATTTAACAGAATGATGTGTTTGACTTGCAGTTGAAGACTCTCTTTAGTCAAATCATTTGTTGAGTTCTCACTTTAGAACTCTGTGTTATTGTTTTTCTTGTAGTACGTCTATTACATTCTAAGTGAAAATAGATTTATTCCTAATCTCTTTTAGGAAGGGGAAGATGATAATGGATTGGTGTTCTTAATTTGGCTTCTTTGGTTAACCTTTGAAACTCTTCCTATTCCAGTTACCAATTCATGGTTTTAAAAATGGGTTATTTATATATTTCTTCATCTGTTTATTTTCCTGGGATTGTGTACAGCAATTATTTTTTAAAAGATAATTAATGTCCATAGACAATGCTACGTAAGTATGTTGGTTCATCTGCTGTAGATAAATTGAGCCCTGCATTGCTACCACAATTTTTACATTTGAGTTGAGTCATTACAGTAGCATCAGGAAAATTCAGCCACAATCTTCAGACATCTTTACTTTCTTTTAAAGAAAAAACAATGCCTTCATTTCATAAAGACGAAACAAGAAAAAATCCACTATTTAAAATTACTTTAAGAGACCTCAATTATCTCCTTATGTTCATCGATTTTTGGTATTCTTGAATAACTAGCATGACAATAAACCAAAAATGTATGCAATGCTGTGTGCCACAGTTGCTCCCTGCACTTGAGTTTGAAATTCTTGTTGTTTTGACCAGACAACTGACAGTAGTTAAATAGTTCTGTACAAATTTAAAGACATGAGATGCAAAGCCATGACTGTATTCCAGCACATTCTTCTGTCAGAACAATTTAAATCACCATCTTACACAAATACATATTGAAACTCAACTTTAAGGGTTTTATTTTTATGTACATTTCGTTTTGTCCAGAAATAAAGTATCTAAATACAGACAGACTGTAATGTTGTATATGTATAGTTTTCAACAATACTTGAGCTGAATAAATGCTTTGTACATTAAGCTTTTCTTCTTAATGGAGTTCACAGCTACATTGATAAAATGGATTCCTTATATCCTTTTTTGTCTTTTTTTAACCAATAACAAGCAGAGAGACAAGTACAAGTTAATATTAATAAGCAGCTCAAATAACACTTGGTTAAACTATGTACAATACAAACCATTCATACAAATGAAGACTAGATATTGAATTTGTTACAATATGTGTAGTAAAGATAAGACAGACACATAACTTACATGGTGTCTGCCAGGCATTTTCCTTCTTATTTAACCATCAGAACTTGTTTTAAGCAGCTTTAGCTGGTCTCCACTTCACAAAAGTCCAATGATCCAATGAGAGTTGTAATCCCAACGTCTGCCCACATGTAAATTTCAAATGTTTGCTCATCTTTACTGAGAACAGGCTCCTCCATAGAAAAAAAAGAGCCATCTTGTATCACCTTGAATGTGCCTACTGTATGCTGGAAAAAAGTTACTACACTTTGCTGTGTTATAAAATAAAAAATACTGAGCTCTAAAGACACATTTTTCCATTTTAACAAGCATATACTCCTACAGTAGTATTTACCAGTACAGCTACTCCAAGCAGTAGGAATGTATGACTGGGGATTATTGATTAGCATGTACTCAAGACTTTAAAAGAGATTTCCATAACAGCAAGTGTTAGAAACATTCTCTGTCTAGTTAATCCTTTTGTTTGATGATAGTTTATCCTGAACCGTTACGAGTCAGACAATGAAAGCCCTCTCAACAGGAATCATGACAGATGCAAGCTGAAATGTGCATGAGGGTGTGTTTGTGTACTTCTATATGTGAGAGCATGTCTTTAACTGTGACTTTAAAATCTGTAGTGATTTACAACTGTACTAAGAGATGAAGCTGACTGGGCAGAAATTACATCAGATTGTTTTCCACTAGCATATTTGCAGCCAGTTGACAAGAGCAGCAGTGTAGACACATTCCAGGCAACAGATGTGACCTTCTTTTTGAGGTAACAGCCCTGTCATATGACCTTTAATTTCTCAGGCTTCAGTCTCACCCATATGTCCATCCTCATCCCGAGGGGAAGTAAGGTGTGTCACTGTGATAGTTGTAGTCGGGGCACACTTTCTGTACTAGTTTATAATCTGTACTATAAAAGGAAATGTAAATACAGATCACCTTAAAGGGCTTGGAGCAGAGCCAGGATACATGACTTTGGGTCTGCTCCTGGTAACAGGTTTTTGAAGGGTCATAGTTGCAGAGAGTGTTCTTGGTAGCCTTGTCAACCTTTTCGTATTCAATGCGACAATTAAAAGACTTGGAATCTTTGGCATCAATCACGGTTTGTTGTGCCAAGTCGAATTCCACGATTTTTGTAGGGGGCACCAAGCTGACAGATACATTCCCTTGACCAGTGGAATTATGCCTGAAATAAACACTAAATGTCCCATTGCCATGATCTACAATTTTCCCAGTTATCAACAGGTTTAGCTTCACTGTTTTGATGTTGGAATGAAAATCACCCCATCCAAACATTTTCTTAAACTTGCCCGTCTTAACAATGGGCCTTCTCTTGGCCCTGGGCCGAGGCTCTTGCAGGTCTGTGGAGTTCCTCAGCCAGTCCCAGAGGTCTTGCTCGGAATAAGGTTCTGGGGTGTCGTATCGCAGGTCCAAATCTGTATCATTTTCTTTGCCACGAAAAGTCTGTGACAGGAGCCGGCTGATAGACAAGTCTTTGTTGCTTTCTGTCCATATATGCTTTAATGTGGATTTGCTGCTTCCTGATTTCAGAAGTTCTGACTTTCCACCATTTGTTAAATTGGCACATGTGACCTGAAAACAGAACAGAAAAACGCTGTTTACATTTCTGCATCTGGAAAAAACATCCAACACATGGATCCAAGTCCTTACACCAAAACTCAAGAATTAAATGATGATACATTTTTGCAAACGCACCTTTAGGAACTGGCCAATATTTATTGAGATGTGATAAAATATCACTTCTATTTTTATGAAACAATAGGAGAGTGGATAAAAACCACTAAACATGACCTGAAGATCTATATAAAACCATTAACGAATGGAGGAAAATGTTATCCAGCATGAATAAAGCAAACTGAATTTCAATTTAAATTACACTGAAGTAATTAGTTCTAAGCACCAAAATCCAAACACTTTTCAATAAATTTTATAAATCATCATTTTCCTTTTCTACCTCAAAACTAACATATGCTTTAAAACTTTATGATTCTCAGCAATATGTCAACTGACACCTTATTGACTATTTGGTCTTCCATGCCACAGTCATACTAGAAAAGCTAGATTTGCAAAGAGGCTCCAGTATATTTTAACTGATCAAAACAAAATAACATGTTTGTTATCACCTATCATAAGCAAGGAACTTACTGTATAAGCTATTTTTTTTAATCTTAAGGGACTTATAATGTGGTCCAGGGAAAAGGATAAATGAAAACACCTAATACACAATCACTTATAATTGTCAATCTAGAGATGCAAACAGCATGCGGTCAGTGATAGAGAAGTCACTTCAGGTATGATTGTGAGAGTCACATTGAGAAACCTATTCAAGGACCCCAGGCTTGTCTCTTTGGAAAGAATTTTAGCCCCCACTAAGCCAGGGATTCAGAGGACCCAGCCACCACAATGGCCCCATTGTCTTAAGATAAAGCAGTGACTTTTGATTCTGACCTGGAGGACTCAAGACTCACAACACAGCCAAGCACCCCTAGGAACCAAAACAGCTAATGGACATAAACCGTTTAGGATATGGACTGATTGTTCTAAGGTGAGGCCGCCAAAGGGAGTCCCCAGATGTCCATTAAAAGCGAAATTTCACAGTAAACCTCTATTGCCAGGCCCCTTGAGAACAAGTTCTGAGTCCTGTCTCACATACGAGCCTGATTCCCACTCAGCAGCTTCATTGAATGTTCTCATCTCCTTCCAATCTCAAAATTAAAGGTAATTCCTAGAGAAATTTTTCTAAAGTTCAGGCCCATTAGAAATTAGAGCTGCATTTCTAGGGACCCCTCTCTAGACTTAGCTGTGCAGGCCTTTTGTTATGATACAAACCTGGCCTGACAATAGCCTTTTATTCAGCCACTTGTGCGGCAGGGACATTCTCTCAATCTCTGGACAGAGAGCCAGATTCTCCAGAATTTTCTCCCAGTCTTCCACTTCCAAGCTGTGTGCCCTTGGTCAAGCTATAATATTTAACCTCCTTCTATCTCAGTTTCCTGCATCTATAAAATGAAGTTAATAATGCTATATATCTCACAGGGATGTGAGGATTGAATGAGCTGAGACATGTACAATCTTTAGGACAGTAACTGGTATATTGGAAGGGATCAATAAATTTAACTATCATTGTGAATCTCAGACTGATGTTTGAAGACAATTAGAGAACAAAGACCACCAAATGGTACGTATGGATGTCTGGCCTGAGAGTAGCTTTGGCCCAGATTACACAGCCAAGTACTTAGAACCTAAAAGCAATAGGTTCCTCCAGGGACACGATGCAGAGTGCTTTGATAATCTAAACTAGAACAAAGCCTCTTAGATCTTATAGTCTTATTTTTTCACAAATAACTCTGGATCAATGAGCTTTTCATAATAAGCGAACAAATAGTCTCTTCTTTGCCTGGTTCAGATTAAGACAATGTGAGGGGGGTAGAACTATTCCCACCTGAAAAGAATACCAGTCAAAGCTGATTTCTTCCCAATAATTTGCTGGAGAAACCCCGCAAGTTTATCCCCATGTAAATTCATTGCATCTGAGATAAAATGAAGTTTTATCATGGTTTATATCCCATGACAGCATCCTGAAATGCCAAGACTGAAACTTTGGATAGGGTGACGTAAAAGCTCTACCAACTGTTCCAAGCTGCTAGCCTAGGTCCAGTTGCTTCTTTTGTGATCTCCAAGACAATAGCAATGCCTTCATGAAAACACGCAGAGGGCCACTGTATGCAGAAATTAATAAAAGAGAAAGAAACACTGACCAATGGAGAATCAAAGATGGGGCCCAGAAAAAATGGACAGATTATAGCAGGGGCAGAGTCACAGCTAAGAGAAACACAGATCAGCCTCATGTATGCAGTCCCTCGCCTTAAAGTATCACGTACCCAAAATGAACACTCTGGTGTAGGGTCAAATATGATTATCAGATATGCCATTATTGATCTTGGGGAAAATATTAGGAATTGAGAGAAGGTTGCCTTTGCTGTCAACTTTCTTTTAGTTCTGGATACTTCTTCACTTTTGCTCACCCCTTGCCTTGGTATCTCTCTTTTCTCCCCTGCACCCAAACTGTTTCCTGTTTACAAATTCTCTTCATGACAAAATATTATTCTAGAAATGCAGTATAAATAATTAACAAAATTATTTTTTTTGTAACAAGGACTAAATAAATTCTAATAGAATGAAATTGAGAGGAAAATATTATTTTGGGAGGCTCAAGTTTTCTTATGGGAAAAGCATAAAATTTTCCATCTATCCTCCCTACCTGATAATAAAGCCAGTCCATTATGGAGAAATTTTTACTCTCATATCAAAAGTATAATCCAAAGCAGTTGCATGTAATATTGTTTCATTATAATTACACAGCTAAAGAAAGCAATTAAAATTTTCCTATTAAGTCCCTGAACGAAGGACATTTCAAAATATACAATTTTTCTATAACACAGGTTAGCTATAATACAAAATTAAAAACTAACCTTAATCAGTAAGAGAAGTACAGATCTTTTGATTTGGGAGGTTTTTTGTGTGTATTTGTTTTAATAAAATCTAATTGATTGGTTAAACATCTAGGTCTGTGCTTTACTAATTATATAAACATTGTCCTTATCACAGTTCCTATTTTTATGCCTTATAAATATAAGTACAAAACAATGCATAGCCTCTTCTCTGATTTTTGCCTAGAATTATATAATTTCCCATTGTTTGGGTGGCAAGAAGAATAAATGCAGGCACACATTTTGTAGTTATTAGCACTGGTATCTCAGCATCAGCATGGGGCTGTATTGGGATGTTTTCATGATGCAGTGTCTAATGATGCAGTAATGAAATTAGCCCAAATAAAGTGGAGAAAAGGAATTTAGAGTTCAGTTTACCAGTGGCATATGGGAGTCAGAGGAAAAACATGTGGAGTGGGAAATATGATTTCAAGAAGGAAGAATCAATCTATCCAAAAGGATACTAAGACTCTGACAGGCAAACAAACCTCTGATTTTCAGGTAGAATAGAAATTGTTTAGTTCTAAATTATACTCTCCACAGCTGTAGGGATCATGAGTGTGTGTTCTGGAGTCAGACTGCCAGTCCAGGCTCTGATCTTTGACAGCTGTGTGATGCAGACGAGTTACTTAACTTGTTTAAACTTCTGTCTTTCTCTTCTAGGGGATAGGATAATAATACCCATCTCCCTCACATGGTTGTTGTAAGGGATTAAGTAGGATATTCCATTTAAAGCACTAAGGACAGTACCTGAAACACGGTGAGTGTTTGACATTAGTAGTACTGGCTGTTTCTATTATTATATATTTTTACCTCTGAATCTCACTAGGTAATATTTTATGTAAATTAATAACTTGTAATAGGATTTGAGAGCAGAAAGGATTTTCGAAATCTCCCTTAAACATAAAGTAAACAATTAAAAAAAAAAGTATGACAGGAGCTGAAAGGAAGAGGAAATGAGGAATAAATGGACAGAAAGTTTTAATTAAGCAAGATGAAATAAATTCTAAAGATCTGCTGTACAACATTGTACCTATAGCCAACGATATTGTACTGTACATTTTAAAAATTTGTTAAGATGGTAGATCTCATTTTCTATGTTCATGCTACAATAAAATAATTTTTTAAAATATATGTTTAGAAAACCACAAACACATTGAACTCTAAATAATAAAACGTACATGGAAATGTTAAAAAGAAAATAAAAAGGAAGAAAGAAAGCATATATTTTGAAAGTGATTCTGTGACTACCTAAAACATATGGTAGGATGAATAGATAGTAAAACTCAAGTTAATGAAGGATGAGCAAAAGTTCAGATATTAAACAGCTCAATTTCTAAATGCAGTGAATTTATGTGCCTTCAGTGGTGTAATTTGAAAGGCTTTGACCAGTGCTGACAGTCAAGAAACCTCTCTGGAACATCCCAGTTTGGGTAGAGAATCAAAGCAGTTTTCAGCTGTAACGGTCATCAACGTTGTCTTAAAGATTCTTATTCTCTCTTCCCCTTCCCTTCACTTAGGTTAGGAGAGGTGTCTAAAAGAGCATATCACGTCTCAAATCATGGTTGGGATGTGGCAAAGTCATAAGACATAACCAAAATGTTTTTACCCCCACAATTTTCTGAAATAAAAAATGAAAAATAAAAGAGAATATCAATGAAAAACCAGAAAGGGTCCTTAGCAAAGTCCCCAGACCTGTTCAATATTAACAAGCCCAATTTATTTTGTTTTATTAACACAATAGCTATATAGTGAGACTCTGCTAATACTGAATTAAATAAAGAAATACAAAGATAAGTGGCACATGGTCCTGGCTCTCAAGAAGTTTATAATCTAATGTGGTGATCAATAAGGCAATCACAGTGTGATGTGACCAGCACTATGTGTAACATTCTAGGAATCATAGTCAAAGTTGAAAGGTAGGGAAGGTATAACAGAAGAGATGATTCTTAGATCTGAGAGATAAAAGAGGCTTGGGAGTTCCACAGATGGAGTATGGGCCAGAGGAGTTCTTGCAAACATAAGGAGCACACTGTGCAAAAGCACACAGCTGAGAATGGACATGTCAAATGTAAGAATGGAAAATAGTTTCTTACTGTCTAACTGAAATTTTTTGTCCTTTGACAAACATCTCTTCACTCAACCATTGTCCGTCTCTGTTAACCACCATTTCACTCTCTGTTCCTGTGAGTTCCACTTTTTTATACTCCACATGTAAGCAAGATCATACTGAGAGAGTAGATTTTAAGTGCTCTCATAACAAAAGAAACAAGTATATGAGGTAATGCATGTTAAACAGCCTGTTTAGCCATTCCACAATGTATAGATGTATCATAACATACCATAACATCACATAGTACATCATAAATATATACCATTTTTACTTGTCAATTAAAAATAAATAAACGAAGGGCAAAAATTAAATAGCTCCTTACTTCTGAAACTTCAGAAGCATTGCTAGGGAGGAGAAACAGAAGAACTTGCCAGAAGTAGAAAGAACTTGTAGAAGATAGCCTGGGACCAAACTGTGAAGGTCCCAGTAAGGCATTTAAATGTAATTGTATGGGTAATGGAGAATCACTACATTTTGTTTTTCTTTATTTTTAAGTGGATCATTCCAGTTCTAGAAGAATCACTGATTGGAAATTGAAGGGTGGATTGGTAGGGAGAGATCTTCAAGGAAGAGAGACTAGTTAAATAATTAATGGCAGTACTTCATTTGAGAAAGAAATGAGCTTGAAACAAGGCAGTGGTGGAGAGAAGGAGAAAGTAAGAATGGATCTAAGAGATATTTCAGAGGCGGGATTAACTTGGCTTGATGACATATTGGCTAAAGAGAAATATGAAAATGTTGAGAATTAGTGAGTTTGCTTGCATCTGTAAGGAAAACAGAAGTAACAAGTTAGCTGAAAAATAAAATTAAATCTCAAAGAGACATTGAGTGTTGATGTGCCTACAAGTCGCTCTGAGGAATGACTTCCAAACGGAAGTCAGTAACATGGATCTGAAGGTCGGGAGACATGAGAGGGATGGTGATGTTGACTTTGTAGTATGAGTAGATGCTATCGTGCAGATAGAACATGTGATGAAGAAAGATGGTGACACTATCTAAGAAAGGTCAACACTTTGAGGACAGGAAGAATAGGAGTCAGGCTGGGCAGAGACAAAAGAAGACATCAGAAGGAAAATAATATTGTAGAAACCAAGGTGGAGGGAGGGAGGTGTGGACAAGATTTAAATTGCAAGTAGAATTTTAACAGTATAAGCATTTGAAAAGAAGCCACTTGAATTTTGATATCTTGGAGATAGACACATCCCTGCTAGTATATCCAGATATATCGTCTTTATTTTAAACTGGAATACACAATTCTATATGACTATACCATAGTTCTACTTTTTGTGTACCTTTTGTGTGATAGATCTTTAATTACTACATTATTTCACAGCCAGGTTATGTATTATTCTTTTAGCCTCGATTCCTTTGGTTTCTCTGCTCACTGTTGTTTCAGGTATCCCACTCTCCTCTCTTTTGTGTTGGATTTTCACTTTTCTGGGTGTGTAGATTTGTGTGATTCTTTTTAAAAAGAATTCATATGGGATAAATTATCTGAATTGTCCATGCCTAAAAATGTTTTTTTATTAGCCACAGACTTACACTGGGTATAATATTCATTCATCCTTTAATTCATTTTGCTTTGTATTATTTTTCTCTCTCCAAAAATTTTAGAATTATCTCTATCAGGCATTCTGAAATCTCACAAGATGAGTTACATGTTCCCATGCTTTCTCCACTCTCTTTCTAAACTAATTTAGAGAAAGGCAGGCAGATTTTTCTAGAGGTGTTAGGCTCTTTTTTTTAGTTTTCTCAAGATGACTATAAGCTATTTGAGGGACATTCTTTCTACATCATGCCATGTGTACCTCGGTGGAGGGAGTGCCTAGCACAGAGTAAGCCTTCATAACCTGTATGGTTTATATTTTTATCAACATCTGTTTCAATAGGGAAGGTTCATTGATTCACAATAAAGATTTGGGGAGGACAAGCAGCCCTCAGAGATTTCTCTCTTACAATTTTAGAGCCTTCGCTTCATTGACAATACCCAGGGTACCTTTATTATACATAATAAGCCAGAAGAAATGGGTTAGTGTTTTAATATAGTAAAAATACATCATTTCCTACAAATCAAAACCACAATGAGATATCACCTCACACCTGACAGGATGACTATTATCAAAAAGTCAAATAAAAAATGTTGGTGAGAATGTGGAGAAAAGGGAACACTTGTGTACTGTTGGTGGGATTGTAAACTGATATAGCCATTATGGAAAAAAGTATGGAGATTGTTCAAAAA